>PVJD01001408.1:0-269327 GCA_004026545.1 Mormoops blainvillei | reverse complement strand
CTATACATCACATGCTCGATAATGACATGTGGCCAGTGGCTTCCTTGTTGGACATACATACGGATCTATATATGCGCATATCCTTGTTCAGGGCATACAGAGTGAACAATGTTTGCACTTATGAGAGTAATTTGTCAAAAGGTAAATGAGGAATTAGCAAATACCCAGCAGAGGTTATCAGTTCATCTACTATATTGCCTGTCATTAACCCAGAGATAGGAGGGAAAACAAATATACAATAATATGGGCCCATTTGTAAAAACATAGTTATGGCTTAAAATTTTACTAGCCACTTTTGGTGTGTCAATTTTTTCTCGCTCAAATTGTGACAACTTCTGATGACATTTTTAATTCTAAATTTGAAGAAGTTTTGTCATTTTTATCTCTATATCAATGCATGAGTCATAACATTGACAGTTTTCTTATGAGCCACTTTTTTGTTAACTTTAACAATCAGAGATTATCTTGTGGGTGTAACTCAATCTTTTCTTCTATTCTTATAAAACAAAAATATTTCTGTCCCAATTAACTTCAACTAGTACTAAAATGGTCATTTTAGTACCACCTGATTATTTTAAAATTCTAAATAATCTTTTTAAGTTTTTAAAAAATGAATATTTTGTATGGGTTTGTTCTATAGGGTTATTTTTAATTGGTGTTATAAAGGCATTAAAAAAATTCTGCTATTGACATATTGTAACCACACAGTTACTTGAATGTAGGCAGAAAATGTTACCACAAATATTCAACTGGTTTAATTAACTTTTTTTTTTTTTAAGTAGGGCACTTAAGACACAAAAATTTAGCTTAAACTCACTAACTCTTTTGGAATTATGTAAACATACTTATATAAAATAGAGTTTTTGGACTCTTTCATCATCACATATTTGAGTCTTGAGTTTGCTGCTTTTAAAATCTCTGTGAGCCTAATTTTCCTTGAAAGTAAATAACATAACGTATTCAACTTGGAATTCAGAACTACTGTCAGTTGGGTGGATGCTATATGGGTGTCCATGAGTATGGACTATCGTAAACGCTCAAGGTTCGATCTGAGTGTGTATAATTACTACAAAAAATACACAGAACCTTTGTATCATAGCAAATATTATATAGAGGAATACATATTTTTAAGAAGTGAATAACACTATAAGAATTAAATATGTATTACATACATTTCTCATATATATTTTAATTTCCTATAATTTGGAAAAACTTTTATAACAAGTCAAGTAGCTTTTACTAGTTACGTGGCCTGAAATAATAGAATTAAAGTTCGAATATGTCTTTTAGGGTACACTATCCTAGGTGTTTCAGCACGATTCTTTTTCTGAGGTGCAGTTTGTCACATGAAGCCACTGTACTCGCCGCCTGTGGTCCGCATGAAGCGTGGTGTCCGTGCCTTCCTTAGGAAAAGCTGAATGATTTCCTATCTCAAATGTTACCTTTGTTTCCCCCTTGACTCATAGGAGAGCAGAAGTACAATTAAATTGATTTTAAATCACATTTAGCATTATGTATTGATTAGATACAAGTGCTCTGAAGCAAATGTCACATTATTCAGCTCCAAAAAGCATCTGAATCGGATAAGAGAAGCAATCCGAGCTTTCATTTCTGTTAAGTAATTCGGCCAATGTTAGAAGTCATGAGAGTGAGATACATGCGGCTAGTAAATGGCTCTCAAACCTTATTATTGACATGCAGCCTTCAATTCGGTTTATTAGCTTGTTCTTTTTTCTCATTTATATTTTATTACCTTGGAATACAGTCATAGGGTCCTGGAAATGGAGTTTTCTTTGAATAAAGCGTTCCTAAAGTTTTTCAAGTATTTCATTAAGTGATGCCTAGGTGCAGACACAATGTCGGCCAGGCCAGGTCTGCGATAAGCGAGCGGCTGTGATAGCATTTTCATGTCTTGGACTCTATTTCCATCGTCTTTGTTTCTGGAGAGCAAATTCCTGGCTGTGTTAGAGGTAGAGGGAGTTGAGGGATGAATGAAGGGAAGAAGCCTTGTGCAGCAGGTCCTTGAAGAACATCATTTTGTTGTAAAGTTGATGAGGAAAACTGGATTCCTGGCTGGGGCCACTCTGTGGAGTTTCCACGTTCTCCCCGCGTCTGAGTGGATTTTCTCCAGGGACTCTGGTTTCCTCCCACACGAACTACTGGGAGGGGCTCCAGCCACTCGGAACTGGAATATTGGGTTGGAAAGTAATTATCGTACTTGTTTTTATTAACCTTTCTGAAATTTATGTGTAGCTCACCTATTTTTCAATGTTTAACATTAGAAGTGTTTTAGGTCCTCACATAGAAATTTGGTGATGTTTTTGTGACCCGAAATATGCCTTAGGAACATAACACTTGTTTATGTCAGTTAGCTTGTGGTGAAATTGGTTTCGTTATACTTCATTTTGCTTACAGTTGTGGTTTCCAAGAACCTGTCTACCATGTTAAGTGAGGGCTTACTATACGGGAAAGAAAGAAGATGAGTATCTTTGACAGAAACAGAGTATCACGAATTGGATATACCTAACAACTGTAACTTTTCTTCTCTGTATACAAAGGCCATCATTTATGTTACATATAGATTAAACCTTTTTCAGAATTTCCAGCCCATTGGAACCTTCAACTTCCAGCCCATTGGAAAAGTACATGGAAGGAAAAGAGAGGGTGAAGAAGCTATACTTAAAGGTTCACTGTACTCCGGTGGCAGATTAATCACACAACCAGATAAAGAGTCAAGCATCATTAAAAATGCAAAATAAGTCCACCTAAACATATTTTACCTACAATAGGTGTTTTCGATATGATGTGGTATCAACAAAGGTGTGAACAGAACAGGCATCTATTTCACCTATGGGAAGAACAAGAGAGAAGTCAGAATGGGCCTCCGAGAGATTCAGAGCAGGTAGGAGCTACCTGGGTGGGAAAGTATGGAAGTACATTCCTGGCAGAGCGAATGAACAGCACATGCAAAGGCCTAAAGGTCAGAGTACTTGGTGAAATCCAGTGTGGCCAGTAGCGATAGGTGACTTGGGGAGGTAAGCAAGAGTTAGATTATGCAGGGCCAGTAAATCTATGGTAAGGTGCTCAGAGGGTGCCGGTGGCAGTAGGAGGACTTGGAAGAGTTTTGAATAAGGAGAGCTTGGCATCATGTTTGTACAATAAAGTTTAGTTAGGTCTGGATGCCTTTCAGAGAATTATGGGATGTGAGCAAGACTGGGGGCTGGAACTTCTGCTTTAAAATACTCACCGTGTTGGCTTTCTGTTTTCCAAGGCACTCAGGACTGTGATGTCCCTTTAGCTAAAGGCCATATATAGTCTACTCCTGGCATTAGGCGGTAAGATGTAATTGTAACAGGTGTAAATAAGATTTTGCAATCCAGCTCAGAGGACAACAAAACTGAGATTGATGTGTTTGCAATCTTTTGTTTCTATAAAGAACACAGAGGTGAACAATGTACATACACCTTTTAGGCACTTGTCCAATTATTTCCTTTGGATAAATTCCTAGAAATAGCTTTGGTGTTTTAGAGCTTTTGATACATATGGTCCCAGAACATTCTGAATGCCCACAATCATGGTAGATAAACAGGTGCTGAGTTTTGTGGCGATGCTGAAAGTACAGATACAGACATGAAGTGTGCAGTGAGCAGTCATGCCTGGGAAGGCACGCATTCCTAATTTTTCTCTTTGGACTTCTTTGTACCTTGGGTTCTCTTCCCTGGTTGCAGTAAAACTCGATTGGATGAATACGTAAGACTGACGGGGTGTTTGTCTATGATGACAATTGCTCGACTGTCGTAGCAAATGAAGAGTGGCCCTGGGGAGACATCAGCACCCACTTGAGAGAGATCCATGAAGGCTTTATGACCCATTTGAATCCTGATCGAGCATCACTGTCTTGACCCCTGGGGAACCAATTGTCTGGAATACTTGCTCTGTCAGGCTGAGCGATGTGCTTAGAATCCCTCCACACCATGGGAGCCCAGTTGTAAAACACAAAGTGAATTTTCAAGAAGACCTAAAGATTAAAAATATATTGTTGCCACATTCCACAGCCGTGTTTACTAAATATATTGAGGAGATTATCAGAGCCTACCGCCAATATGTTCACTTACCATGTTCAGCTATAAATTGTTATTTGAAATTACAAGGCAGTGAATCTTTTATTTTGATCATACCAAAAATTATCAATAGTTTGTCTTTTCCTTTTTGCCCTCGTTTACAGTAGGAATCTTTGTTTACCATACATGATACAAAAATTTTTAAAGATCTATTAAAATGTAAACACATACCCTATATTCATTAGTAGCTACAAAGTGTGTCTAATCTTCTGAGTTTCTTCTACTGTACGTGGAGGGGTGGGGGTGTCAGAGGAGGTGACAGAAAGCACAGAAAGGAGAGAGTGAGGGGTACTTGGAGGGCTGCCCCGCTTTGTTCTCACAGCCCCACTTTGCTTGGGTGTCCCCTTGAGGCAAGGCAGCCGTGCAGATAGAATAGCTGTATAGCCTTAAGGTTCTGTGCTTTCTGCTGCTAGTTACCCACCAAGTCCTAACTCATTTACCATGTATCAGATTGTTCCTTGGTTAAAAAGCAATGAGCTGTGTCTGCCCCGCGCAGCTGAGCTAGAATTGTTACTATAGGTTAAGGTAAAACACTATTGTGTGCAGTAGAAGCATTGCCTGGTGATCCATATTTTCTGTTTGCTTTTCTCTCTGCTCATGAAGATGGTCTTGTTAAAATCCTCTGCTGATGGTGTGGATCAATCATAGTGGCCTCTGGGTGAGGAACAAGGTATTTTCCACACACGGGAGGCTGCTCTCAGCTGTTTTTAAAAGCTAATGACGAGGACTCTCAGCTATAAAATGGTAGTCACAAAAGCTTCATTGATGTTAAAATGGTTAGCTAAACTAACAAAAAAGTAGGAAAACGCCTGTGTGTCTAAGTGCAGGAAACATCAGTGTTGCTCATTGAACAATCTGTTCTTCTAATTTGAAAAGAACAACTATTTGTCATATTACTTGTCCTTGAGCTGGCAGTTACCTAATTAAATGCATATGAAATTCAAAAGGCTTTACTAAGGGACAGTAATTTTCCTCGGTTGTTTTTAAAGTTGTTGAATGAAAGAATTATGTTGAGCAGATAATGGATGGATTCTTCCATTGTGCACGAGGTCCTGAATCAACTAATCATGCCCTGGTTATTCATCAATGTGTTACCTCATAATTTAAAATTAAAGACACCATTTTCATTTATTGCTGACTCTAGGGCTATTGTTGGTTCCAATTTTTGGAGATTGTAACCTGGGTGGGGAAGCTGTGCCTCGAAAAGACTGATGTATAAATCAAGACAAAATTTTGGCCTGGGATTAGGATATATCCTGATCATTGGTCCTTATCGTAATCTATGTACAGAGCATGGGATTTGAGATTTTCATATTTGTACGTGGCCAGGATGATTTTATTTGTATCATAATTGCTCGATGTGTTGTTTACTCTGCCACTGTCACCCACATCCCTGCCTTCCTCTGTGTTCAGTTTCTGCCCCATTCTGTCCCGAGGACTGCTCTGCTCAGGCCCCCACAGGTTGACTGACGTGGCTGTTAGGCGGGGAAGCAGAGGACTGGAGCAGAAGGCAGTCAGGGTTCTCTTTCCTGCCCCTTCCCAGATTGAGCGCTGCACTCGGTCGTTGGCAGTGGCCACCCCTCCTGGTGGCCCTTCCTCCACGCTCCAGTCTCATGGGCTCCGCTGTCACCCTAGCCTCCCCTCGCTCTTCGTGGCCTTGGAATGCCGTGGCTTCTGCCCTTGCTACTCTTGGCGTGTCCCATCTTCCTGTCTGTTCTGTTCCCTGCCCATTCTTCTGGTCTGATCCCTTAGTTATAGTCTCTTCATTTGAAACATCTGAGTTGGCTTCTGTTTCCTCTGGGAATCGAATTCAGTAGTGACGGGTCATTCAGTCAGAACATAGGAGTGGGTTTCGAACTTGAGCTTACAAATGCATATTGTTGGCCTCTAACCTTTGGGAGGATCCTTCGCTAAATCTGAAGTGAATTCCGAGAATAGCGGTTCTAGTATGTTGAGGAGCTCCAGACACTGAAGACGTTAGTATGCACTAAGTCCTTGATACTTTCCCTTGCACATCTGCAGAAATATCCTCATTGGAACAGGAGCAAATTGCTCTTCTTCTTTGTTCCTCTTTCTCCACCTTCACATGTTCAACGCAAGCAGGATGTTCTCATCCAAAAATGAAGCTTAGACTAATTGGTGACAGGCACCTGGTTCTCCTTCAGCAGAGACCATCCCTAATCATTCAGAAAACAAACTGCATGTTTTACTCACCAGCTCTGCTTTAATGTCATCTAATACATCTTACCTTAAAGCAATGGCTAGTAATGCCATTTTGCGAGAGTTTGTGTTGATCTGGTGGTAAACAGGAGAGCTGGCTGGTTTGGAGCAATCACATTCATTTATTCACTTACTCACTTAAATGTTTATTCAACATTCACTGTATGCAAGGCATGGTCTGTTTCAGGGTCGGCAAACTGCAGCCCTGGGCCAAATCTGGTCCTCTGGTTGTTTTTGTTAAAAAGTATTCATTGAAACATGACCGTGCTTATTCATTTGTATATTGTCTGTGGCTGTTCTTGCTCTACAATGGCAGAGTTAAGGAGTAGTTGCAATAGAAACTGTATGGCTTGCAAGCCTGAAATATTTGCCACCTGACAGATCCCTGGACTAGATCCTGAGGCTGTATTGTAAATAAGGTGGACATTGTCCCTTTAACCCTTTGGGTTTTGGGAAAACCCCAAACCCCTTTTCTTCTAGAGTACATCTGGTGGGGGGTACAGAGGCAATAAAGGAGACGAGATTTGTAATAGATATTGTGTTAGGGTAGTAAGTTTGAGGGAGAAAAATAAAGCCAGGAAGGAGGATGTTGTTCGCGAAGGGTGCTGCTGTGCCGTCCATGGGATGGCTAGGAAGAGCTCAGCAGGAAAGGATGAACTTCAGCCTCATTTTCCTGGCATTTGTTTTGAGCATTTTCCACTTCATGTCTCTGCTCACTTATAAAATTAACATTGTCAGATTGTGTCAAATTTAAATCTAGAAAGCAAAGTTATTTTTTAGTTATCGGCGTCCTGCAGTAATAGGAAGCCGGTGGGAATCAAGAGGGTGTCCTTCGCCCTTGGGAAATTCTTCCACCAGGAAGCATTTTCCACGTGTCTCTTCAACAGAGGGGAGACGTGGGTCGTGACACAAGTATGTTTTACTCCAACTCCATTCCTCAGCTTCTGGATGGTCAGTCACTACTACTGGTAACTTTTGGCAAAGGCAGGGAGTTCTGGTGAGGCAGATTGTGCATTTCTTCAATGTATAGCAACTACCAATTGCTGCTAGATTGGGGGGATGCGTGTAAGATTTAGGATGTTGGAGAAGTTATTGTTAGGTGATGGTAAATTCTTGCCTGTTTTAAGTGATGTGAAGTGCCCACACTAGCTATATTTGCATCCTGTTCCCCTTTGATTTCAAAATTAAAGTAGAAACCTACCATTGCATGGCTGATGATTGCATACATTTGGAAACATTTCAAGAACAATTGTGTAGTCCAAACTGTAAGTACATTCAATAAAAGAGTAATATAACATGATTATCCTATAAAACTAATCTTCTTCCTGGTTCCTTCTGCTCTAATAAATGCCCTCCGTGTAGGGCAAGGGATACTGAGTTAATTTTATGTTGAAGTGGCCGTTGTACCTAACCGCTGTATTATTAATTCTCTTTTTGGTTTGGCTTATTACATTTGAAATTTCTTATAATGTTGGAAATTTAGATACATAGCTACATTATTTTTTTCACCAAATCCTATTATAAACAAAGTTTTAAAAATAATTTTTAGCATAGGGTAAGTTTAGAGAGATAAGCTTAAAAAAACCCCCACTCTCAAGGTATTTCTATATGTTAGATTATTGTTCTGTAGCTTTCAGTAATTAGATTTCTAAAAAGAAAATTTAAAACAAAACACTTTCACTAAAGGAGAAATGTATTTAAAATATTTCAGGTCTTAGTTTGTGCTTACAGATGTGTAAGGAATCTATTTTAAATATATTAAACTACATCTAATGCTTATATACTGCATATTATTTAATTTATCAAAAGTTTCTGGTGACAGCCTAAACTCAATATGAGACTTCAGGGGTTTAATAATAATAATTTCATTTGGAAGCATCTTGCCTTCTAAAAACCCTCTGGCCACTTAACAGAATGCAATAAAATGTGATTATAAAATATGTAGCATGCCTTCATATTTCCACATTTTCAGCATGTGTTTTTCTTTATTTAATCATCTATAAAAATACATAGATGAATAATATGGAAAAACTCCAGTTTGCAGTTTCACTCTCTGTATATAATGTGCTGACACTGTCTTTCACAAATATTAAGAATGAGAATTAGAGGGACATATTAACATATTAATAGTGGAAATAATCTGGTCACCTGTACATGACTTTGGGAGTGAATTTATAAGTAACTAGAATGCTCATGATTATCAAATGGGCCTTACTGATGCCCTGTATTCAAAGCAAAAAAAAAGGGAAAACCTTTTAATTCTTTGAAGGCACTAGCACAGTAACTACGTTAACTTAAAAAAAAAAGAAAAAAGGAGTATACCATGATTTCACCAACAAAAACAAAGAGAGCGAGAGTGAGAGAAAGAAAGAAATGTTAAAGGTGATTATTGTAAAGGAAGCAAAAATTCAAGAAATAAAGAATAATCCTCAATTAATCAAATCTAGCTATGAAGTAGCTTCATTTGCCCTTTTGCCATTTGTTCGCAACTGTGCTTAGCAGTTGGGAAGAGGAAAGGATCAGATTCTGCCCTCCTTTGTCCCCTTTCAACCAGAATTCCTGGGGTGTCAGTACCTCTATTCTAACTGGCTTTTATGGCAAGCTTGAGAAATTTGTCCCTCTCCCTTCTAACACTTGCTGTTGATATTTCTTTGAAGGAAACTTGCATAGACCCCAGGATCTGAGCCTCGGCCCAGGATCCCTTCAAGTTTTACATCCTTTTTGATTCGAGGTTAACAGGGTTAACTTTCTATCTCTGGCAGATAATACTGGTTTTCCAGCTATGGTAGAGATATAACAGTTCTAATTAAATCAAAGTAATTTAAGGACAGATCGAGCAGATGTAAAGAAAGCAGACATGAAATGGCAGTGCAGCAGGCACAGCCCGTGACTAAAACCGTGACGGCTCCCGGGGGCTCGGCCTCAGGATGCAGAGCCTCAGACCCCAGGGGCCTGGGCCTTGCTCCCAGCCCGCAGTGGGACCCGGGACCAGCCACATAACTTCTCTGTGCTTCGTTTTCTGCATCTTTTGGGTCACTGGCTTACTAGGGTCTCTGTGACAAAACATGTGAAAATGTCTTGCCCTCAGGAAGTACTCAGAATTGCCCAGTAGAAATCTTTAGCTCCAGAATTCTCATTTTCTCTTTATTATCCATGCGATCGACAATGTGAAAATAATTGGAACATCGATTCTGGCTGTTAAGTAAGAAGACTGGAGATAGGCGAAGTGTGGGGTACTAGAAGGGTTGGGTTGGCCAAAAAGTTTGTTTGGTTTTTTTCCAGAAGATGGCTCTATAGCACTTAGTTGTCTTTAACTTCGTTCAAAACAATTTTGTTAGATTGTATTGTGACAGCAGCCTTATCAACATGCATTTTAAAAAACATAAAAATTGGTGAATTTTTGTGTAGCCATTTTAATATTGAAGATGGAAGAAAATATGCAACATTTTCAGCATATGATGCTTTTTTATGTCAAGAAAGGTAAAATTGCTTCTGAAACACAATAAAAGATTTGTACAGTGTATGGAGAAAGCACTGCGACTGATCAAACATATCAACAGTGGTTTGCGAAGTTTCGTGCTGGGGATTTCTCGCTGGGCGATGCTCCGCAGTCAGGTGGACCAGTTGGAGTTGATAGTGATCAAATCGAGACATTGAGAGCAATCCGTGTTATACCATGTGGGAGATTGCTGATATACTGAAAATATCCAAATCTATAAAGTTACTGGTGAAAATGAAAACAAAATATGTCTTTTATTTTATGGAAAAAACTAAATAGACTTTTTAACCAACCCAATAACGCATTGCATCTGGAATTGTAAGAGCTAAATTCTAATTAGCACCCTTGCTTTCTAGGTGAGTAATCTTGGGATGGTCAGTGTACCGCTCTGAACCTTAGATTTCTTGTTAATGAAACAGAAGGATTGGTTAATAAAGTGTTTGTGTTGCCTCCAAGGTCAAGAAGTTGATGCTTCTTTTGTGCCTCTTGGCTCCAACATTAATAGGGTATAATAGCCAGTTTTTCCTGGTCACCCTTGCTCTATTAAGGCAATGTCATATGTGGTAACATGTATGAAAGCACCTTAACATTTTAGGCATGTCATCTATGTTAAGTATTTATAATATCATTGTGATATAATGTTACTACAGAACTTAGGACAGAAATTTCAGTCCTAATGAACTCTAGGATCTTTTTAAATGGACGAGGAGCAGACGTCCTCCTGCATCCTAGGAGCATGCATCATAATTACCTGGAGATGTGTAATAAAGCAAGACATAGTGTGGGCTGTGCCTGGACGGGAATGTTTTATAAACAGTTCCACGGGAACTTCTGACGTGGAATTGGTGTTGAGAAGCGCTCTTAGATACTTTTCCTATATAGGAAGTCCTTGGATTCCAGCAATTTCCTTGTAGGCTTTGGATTTCTTTTGTCACTTATTAGTTCTGTAATCTCAGACAAGTTAATTAACCTCTCAACGCTGATTCTTCTCTCTGAAGTGGGGATAGCGACACCTCTCTTCCAAGTTACTGTAAGAATTAAATGAGACGTTGGCTGTCCATTCTTTGTAAGGTGGGTGCTACATAGCAAATGCTGTGTTACTGACTTGATTCTTGGTTGGGGAAGCCCTGACACTACAGAAAGAAGAGGCCCAGGAACGTTTTGGGTATCCCTGATCACAGAGATAACAAGTTAAAAGACCTTACATATTTTTCCTAATTCTCACTGAAATTTGTAGCTTTGCCTTCATTCTGGCCATATCATTAGATTTAGTGTAAAACTGGACATGTTCTATTTAATAAATTAGTTAAATGGAAGATCATTATGATTCGGGTTTCAATTGAGTCCTCAAGGCAATATTTGCTGATGAAGAAATATTAGGTAATTATAAAGAATTATCAGAAGGATTAAAATATTAATCTTTATCTTTCAAATTTATACCTCCCTAATTATAATTATCTATCTTTTATGTTGCTTATGATTTTAAATTTATAGCACAAGTTTTATAGAAATGTGTGTGTGTTTTAGTTGGATTGAATGTTTTTAGGTCACTAACTTTATCATTGTTTTAAAATACAGATTTATGTGAATGTCTGAAATTGATACCAACAAGATAACTGCCACCTAAATCAACTATGACATTTAGAATATACATTCTTTCTCCCAGTATAGTGACTGGACAAGGCTTAACAGTTGAACTTAAGTCAGATAAAAAGCATTACTTTTCATGTGCACGTATTAAAATGCTACTTTCTTAAAAACTATGATGTGATTAAAATTCTAGAAAAAATTTTCATGTCCAGTTAGTCATTTTTGTGACTCGTTATTGCTTTTTTGGAGTTTACTTAAGGCAGTTAAATCTTATATTGAGGTTTTATACTGAAAATGTTTTCTTACCCACCACTCAGTCACAGTAACACTGCTGCTGTCTCCCCAGCTCCCTCCATTTCCAGCCGTTTGCCTTTTGTGGGCATGCTTGCTTCTGGAACTTTATATTAAGCATAAACAAAATTAAAATGATAGGTAAGCTGGAAGTTGTAATTATTTTCATCTATATTTAAATAAAATGAAAATGTGAATAATGGCTGATTTTCACTGAATTTGAAAGATTTATTTTAAATGCTTTAACTGAAAATACGGACCAGGTGGTGCATATATAGTCACTTTACAGAGACCTCATATAAGCTGTCATGCTATGGAGCTCTTTTTTTTTCCTTTTTTTGAATATTCTACTAATATCTACATTTACTAAACCATCTTTCTTTTGTATATTTATTGATTATGCTATTACAGTTGCCCCATTTTTTTCTCCCCTTTATCCCCTCTGCCCTGCACCCCTTCCCATCATCCCCACTCCTTTTAGTTCATGTCTATGGGTTGTACATATCAGTTCTTTGGCTTCTCAGTTTCCTATGCTATTCTTAGCCTCCCCCGTCTATTGTTTTTTTGTCAACATTTTCTCATCACCACTTTCCCCAGCTCCACCCGTCCCCACCTCCTGCCCTCAGTCCTTCCCCAATTTGGCTTTATCGAGGGGTCCTTTATGCATGTTGCTTGATGACCTTTCCCCCACTTTTCCACTGTTATCTCCCACCCTCCTCCCCTCTGGTTACTGTCAGTTTGTTTTTTGTTTCTATGTTGCTGGTTATATTTTGCTTGCTCGTTTATTTTGTTAATTAGGTTCCACTTTTAGGTGAGATCATACGGTATCTGTCTTTCACCACCTGGCTTATTTCACTTAGCATAATGCTCTCCAGTTCCATCCATGCCATTGTGAAGGATAGTAGCTCTTTCTTTCTGTAGCAATGCCTTTATTGTCTTGGGTGGGAGTAGGGCTGTTGGGAAGGGGGTGGGAGTTGTGGGGAGCTCTATGGATACCGCCTTAGGTGATGGGCATCAGGAGTGCCTCAGCCTGCAGGGACCCATTGGCATCACTAGCACATCCACTGGAAGCTAATTGTTCTTGCAAGATACATGGCAGGCGGCAGCCATGTACCCGACGCGTTTGAGGCTGGGGTATTCCATTTTGTGCTCCAGAAGCATGTGGTTCCTCTGCAGAAGCCCCAAGCAGGCCCTGACAATGTTCTCGATACAGCTGTGCCGTTGGAAGAGCATGCTGACCACATGGCTGCCCTGCGGAGCCAGTGGCACCTTGAACAGGAAGCTGAGCGGCTGCAGCACTGGGTTGAAACCCTGAGGCTCTAGGTCTGAGTTGGTGCAGTAGCTCGGTCGGCAGCAACAGGTCCAGCAAGATAGACGTAGCCAAGTCATCAGAGGTGTCGTGCAGCACCAGTATGTGGGTGCCGGCAGCATCAGCTCCCACGAGGATTCATCCACTGCACACTTGCTGTTATCCACATAAGGTATGCAGTGGTCAGGGCCTCACCAGATGCGTAGAGCACCGGGTTGCTTTGCACTGTGTTGTCCTCCATGCTGTTCTCAGACACCTCCTTGGAGCGGAACCATGGCAATGCTGACAGATTCTGGCCGTCACTGTTGCCCAGGTGGTTGTAGTTCACAGTGGACATGGTCTTGAAACCAGAGACTATAAGGAAGGCAGTGAACATGGACTTGATCTTGGTCTAGCCTGACCTGAAGTCATCTCTGCCCATAAGGGATGAGAGCTGCCATGCTAGTGCGAGTGCGCCAGGCGCCAGAGTGTTCTGCAGGGACCCGTGAGGAAGGCACATCCCTCCAAGATGCTGGCTGCGGCGAAGAGTGTGGAGGATGATACCTCCACACCTAGTTGGATGTTACACAGCAGGTTTTGGGGGATGTCACTGACGCCTGGGACCAGTTCGCAGAAGTGCTCTGTGTTCGCCATCCACAGTACGACTTTGTCAGGACCCGCGCAGGCCTGGAAGTTACAAATGCCGCCAAGGCTCTGCTCCAGCGGCTGCTCGCGTTGAGGTTGTTGGGGCACGAGCTCTGGTAAGCGGGATGAAGTCTTGGGTGTAGACTGAGGGCCTTAGGTGCAGGGCCTGCAAGTGTGGCCACAGCTGCTCCTGCAGACTCCAGTCCAGCACCTGCATACGCTGCATCACCTCGACCACATTCCAGAGCAATACATCCAGCCAGGGAGCATGAGGTCTTCGGGCGACACCATGGGCAGCAGCGCATGGAAGGGCACAAACACCTCCTGCTCGCAGCATCCAGGCCCGGGCCAATGGTGCCCGCCTGTATCAGCGAGTAGTAGTAGTTGGCCTTGTTGCGATGCATGTGTGGGCCAGCACAGCAGCTGTGAATGTGAAGCCACTGTGGTAGCCCCAGCTGAGGAGAGTGGCCCTCAGCCAGGATGCCTGCCAGGCAGTTCAGAAGGCGAAGAAGTGCTCAGATTGGGGAAGCACCTGGAGTACGCTGTCCTTGCAGCAGCTGAGACTCATCTGGTATTCGTGCCACACTGGGATGGCCTTCGGGTCGTAGGCCATGTTGGGCTCTTAACCATGAAGGGGGCTGCACCCTTCACCACAGCGAGCGCCAGGGAGTCAGTTCAGGCAGCGGCACGCTGTGGAGCACTTTAAACTGAGGTGCCAAAAAGGCACCATTATTGTGTTATTTCGGCAGAGATGCCATTGCGTACCTTCTTAGTGGATTACCCAAAGTACCCCCGTTTTTCTTCCTAACAGAATTCTATTTCATGTAGGTATCTGCTCATCTCTCACAGGATTATAGAAAGATAACTCCACCCCCAGAACCAGGGTTCCATTCTGATGTGAAAAGACCGAAAGTCAGCGACTGAAAACAAGTTGCGATAATTATAGTGCAATCACTACTGGAGAAAAATAGTTTTCCACAGTACCTCTGGAAACTTCCACAGTTATCACCTTCTTCACTCAGTCTCACATGGACTATGCCGGTGTATGAGTTGGGCAGTTTTCTGTGCTGACCGTGGTCTTTTATGTGCTCATAAGGAAAGTTCCTGTAAACAAAGGAAAAACTGCAAACAAATGTCAGCATGTTCTGGAAAATCTGATACATTTCTCTAGTACCACTTTAATGTTAAGCATTGTGTCTGCCCTTTTACTGGCGGCCTGTTATCCCAATCTATACAGCACTCTGTTGCCTACTCTGCTCGATATCTTTTTTTTTTTTTTCTGAGACACATCGCCTTGTCAGGATGTATACTCAGTTGCAGGAAAAATCGATTTTACATATTGATCAGAATTGGTCAGCACATCCTTTCTAGCATACCAGTTCACAGCATATCAGTTTGCCCTGTCATACTGGTGGGGAACCCCCAACCAAATGCCATAAAGTGAAGGGGGTGTGTGGAAAAGTGAATGAGTAAAAGAGTGAATTCATTCATTTTTAAAAAGAAAACTCAGGGAGATTGAGGTAGACTGAATAATGACCTCCACTTATGTCCACATCCTAATTCCCGGACCCTGTCTAGTGCTGCCTTAGGTGGCAGAAAGGCCTTCATAGCTATGAATAAATTAAGGCTCTTGGGATGAGGAGATGACTCTGTATCATCAGGGGTTGGGAGCAGTGTAATCATAGGGTCTCTGTAAGAGGGAGGCAGGAGAGTCAGAATCAGAGAGAAAATATGACAACAGAGGCAGAGAAGGGAGTGACACACATTGAGGATGGTGGAAGGGGCCACAAGCCCAGGAATATAGGCAGCCACTTGGAGCTGAAAAAGACATGGAAACGGGTTTTCCCCTTAGAACTTCCAGAAGGAAGCAGCCTGACCTGCCCGTTGACTCTAGCCCAGTGAAACGAACCTCGGACTTCTGTCTCCAGAACTGTAAGAGAATAAATTTGTGTTATTTATGCCACTGAATTTATAGTAAGTCGTTACTTCAGCAATAGGAAATTAATAAACTTTTAAAATGTCAGTTAGTGACTACTAAAGTCAAACTGGACTACGGGTCAAACTGGGCCTGGGAATCTAATGATCTTCTCAACACACCCCACGGTCGGGAAGCCAGTAATGATGATTTTGACTTTCCTGATGAGGTGTATATGTTGTGACAAGGCCCACAGAAACAGAGAGTTGAGTAGAATTTACTTGACCTTATTCCTTAAGTTATTTAGTTTTTAAAAAACTGGATTCTTCCTGTGAAGGAGCATTTCCCTCTGCTACTCCCATACCTTCTCTGCAACTTTTCCCACATTTTTCTGTGATTTCTATGTTACTCTTGATTGAGTTGTATTGCTTTCAAAGAAGAAAAACGAAACTAGGTGAAATTGAGCTTTGTTTTTGCCTGTTCCTTCTTTTAACTTTCAAGGAAAAAGGCAAGCCCCTTACTGTGATTGTGGTGTGGGGCGTGTACTTATTTTCAGTACCTCTTATGCCTGGCAGATCCGACAGTGCTTTGTCCTGCGCGGCATTGCCTCAAGTAGCGAACTTCTCAGACGCCTGGAATGGAGGCCGGGACCAGTAACTCCCAGTAGCTCCCAGTGTACTAATGTTCTGTAGCACCTGTAAAGCTTTGACAATTTCTCCTTTGTATTGGTTGTCATATTGGTGCAGTTATTTGTTAATAGAAAAATAATATTATTATTTTAATAGTTGTAGTAGCAGCACTTTTATGAGATTCCACCCCATACAAATGACATGTTGGTAGCTTTGTGATAGTTAACTATTGCAATAGCTATGGAATTTGGATATGGATAGGATTCACTGTGAATAGTCAACAGCAGAAAAATATCTATTAGAAGAATTTTAATAGGTTATTTGATAAAGGGATTGTTTCATTTTGTTAGTTGATGCTTTCCATGTTTATCCGTTACAAAGATTACAAATACCAGTACCAGGATAATAAAATCCTCAGGGAAGTTTAATTCTGTATTCATTTGTTCTGGAGACTGATTTTCAAAAGTCCTTAACTAGATTTTGTTTTATGGGTCTTTATACACACCTCTAAGGAAAAAAAAAAGGAATTTAAATTGATATAAGCTATTTAAGTTTTTTAAAACATGAAGTTGAATAACAAATTGAATCTAAGAATCTAAGAATATATATTATTCACATAAAATTGACATACTGCTAGGACACACTGCCGAAATTTATTGTTAGATTCCTGAGCAGCTGCGGTTTATACATCTTATTGTGATCAAGAATGGTTTGGAGTTAGTTAATAAAATATTAGTTCTTGGGCCTCTTACCTGAGAGATTTTGTTTCAACCAATTAAGAACAGGCTCCAGAATCCCTATTTTTAGCAAGTACTCCAAATAATTCAGAAATCCTCAGGCTATCCATATATGAATATATATATATATATATATATATATATATACACACACACACACACACACATACATATATATGGCTATATATATAGTCCATCAATAATGAAAATAGTCTGTGCTATGAAATTATTTTACGAAATTCCTTAAAATCTTTTCTTTTCAGAAAAATAGTTGTCAGAAACACTTTGGCATATGTAAAATATGCTGTGTTAAGTTATGGAACACTTTTTTAAAAAGGCTGAATCTGTTTTGAGTGAGCCTATGGCGGTTGTAAGTTTCTGGATTTCACTCAAACTTGTAGTAAGGCAAACGGCATCCTTTAGATGTGGCTGTAATGCATTTAGCTCAATGACAAGGAAACTGGCAGATATTTCCATAAAGCACACTGACTGAGAAACAGTGCTCGCCGCCAGGAGCTTGATCTGCATACACCGTGCATTTAATAGTTTGCATTTTTTGCTTATGCACTTGTCCTAAATGCTTAATGAATAAGCTCTAAGGCTTTAATTTTCAACCGATCCTAAGTTTATTACTAAAGTTTACCAAGCAATAAACACACTATTGAGCTTATACTGGCATGCTTTTATAAAGCAGTTTATAAAAGGTGACATCTGGCAAAGAGGCAGATCTATAAAAATCATGCGGGTGGATGTAGTGTCATTTTTTTCTGCCATACTCCCAGAAAGAGTAATATTATTTTGACACACACATGCATCCCCACTGTCAAGTTTCTATTTTTATAGTTAGCTTACTGCACATATCCTTAAGCTATACAAAACCTTTGGGCTAATGCAAAAAGTGACATTTCTGCATATTTATTACAATGCTGTTTTAGAGGTTGACTTTGCCTGATAGGATTTTTTCCAAGAACAGTGTCATTTCATGACAGTAGACATTGTTGAAAACTATACTATTGTGCAGTTAGTCAGGAAAGGTCATATGTGGAAGGACAAATCATAAATAGCTTAATTTAATACTTGGCGTGAATATTTCTCAGTATTTGCTGGATGTAGGGAGAGAAAAAACTGTACGGCATAACCCGGCCAAGCGGTCCTGTAAGCAGCCAGAATCCAAGTCAATGCTCTAGTCAACATGTGCCCTGCCCTGCGACGGGCACGCCCGCTCCTGGGCTTACACCCAGGAGAAAGGAGTACGTTTATCTACCAAAAGACGGTACCCGAATGTAACAAAAGCTTAATTTGTAAAGCCCCAAACTAGGAGCACCCAAAATGTCTATCAACCACTGAGTGGGTAAATACAGTAGACTTACAAAATGTGCTATTTCACAGCAATAAAAACACACCATCCACTACCTTGTGCAGCAAAATTGACAAATCTCCCAAGCAGCTGAATGAAGGAAGCTGTATGGTGTCTCATATTGTAAAACTTAAGCATCCTGTGTTGTAAAACTAAAGGTCTGACAAAACTAACCTAGATAGTTTGATGTTAGGAGTTAGAATTGTGATTCTGTGTGTTCGCTGAGGTGGGGAGTTTATTGAGGGTAGTGCCTGAGACTGGCCAGAGGGAGTCTTCTATTTCGTGTACCATAACTACGTCTGTGTGTGCCTGGGCAAAGACGCACAGTGGTGCACTTTAGATTATCCCACTGTCCTGGACGTTCCAGGCACCTACTACCGGCCAGTGAACCACTTCAAAATGTAACAGCTGAAAACAAGTTTTTGTTGTTATATCCCACAGCGTTGGGGGGCAGGGATTTAGATGCATTCCAGGGATGACTGCTGATCTCCGTTCTTCATGTCTGGAGCCTTAGCTGGGATGACTCAAATGGCTAGAAGTTGGCTGGACATCTCTCACATGGCTGTCTTGGTTTTCTTTGCAACATGTTGGCCTCAAGGTTGTCAGACTTCTCACCTTCGAACAAGTCGTGTCTTTAAAAGGTAGTGTTTTAAGGTAGTTGACGGAAATACCAGTTTCTTAAGACCTGAGAATAGTAAAAGCTGCTGAGTTCTATTGGTGAAAATGCTCACTGAACCCTCCAGACTCTAGGGGAGGGAACATAGCCCCTCCCACCCCAACCAAATAGAAGGAATGTTAAAGCTTTTTGTGGCCATCTGTATTTTTCTACACCATATATATTTTTATGTCTCAATTAAAAAGGTGTGTGTTTGTTTTTTAAGTTAAATCAGTCACCGTACCCTCAAAACATTGTTCCCCATTGGAGCTATTGTAAAATTTGAATCTCATTCTGCAAAACACAAACAACAAAAGAAACCCTCCATTTGAAATCTGTTCCCATCAGATCGTACATCGCCTCTCCATTTCTTTTTGAGGTTGAAAAATGTGTGACTTTTTCTTATTTTATTTGAAGTTCTGGGCTTTGAGTTTTATTTTTTCCAGGCTTGGGTGAACTTAGACTTTTATTTAATCATTTACAGCCTAGAGTTACCTTTCAGACTGAAATCAGATAAGGCTTCCGATACAGCTGAGATCCTTAGCTCTTTTTGATTCATTGGTAATGAATTTGCCCTCTTATAGTCAAAATATGATTGTTAAAAAAGAAATCCTATATCTCTTATTAATCATCTATCAAAAACGGGTTGCCCCACGGGCCTCTTGGTAAAAAGCCATGGTAAGAGATGAGAGCAGGACAGCGGCATTTATGCAGTAAGGTTTTATATGACATAGGCTGGAAATGTTTACTCGCGCTAAATAAAGCTGCATGAAGGCAGAGCCCCTTAAACTCTCTGGCTTCATTCAAATGTACCACTGAGGTAGGCGGCTGGGAAGGCAGTGTATATACACTACAAGCTGTATCATCTACCATACTGAAAGGTTTCAGCGTCAGTGCACCTGACAATGTCAGCAGACTCAGTTACTGCACTTGCCCTTGGCATACTTTGGGTCAAAAGCAGCATATCAGACAGATCTTTAAATAACCTTGTACATTTCATTTGGTGAAGTTTTGGGGCCATGTCTCAATCTTATGCCAGTAACTTAAAAATCCATTTTACAGCGTCAAGATTAGAAAGATCTCTCCTCCTCCCCTTAGATTTTTAAAAAAAATTAATTGCCAAAAGCTCTCCTTTTGCTACCCCACCCCCCAGAGAACCAGGAAGGATTTATGCAGTAATTCCACATCACCATAATTTCAAGACTCTGCTTTCATTTGTCACTTAAAGAGCTTTGCGGTATATAAAGCCATCACCCCAACCCCACAGCAGTATCACTTTGTCAAAAGAGAGTTGTTTGTATTTTATGCGACAGCCTATTTGTATAAAGTGCCAGGGTTTGAACTAAATATACTACATGGAGTCTAAGTTACAGATGGTGGAGTCTTGTTTGTGGCGCCCGTTGTTTGTCGCTCACGCTCTTTGCCACCAGCCTCCTAACTCAGGCCCCCTAACCTAATGCCACTGATTGTAAGGGAGCCCTTTAATTCAGATGAAGAAATGTTGCTTGAGCCACTTCAAAGACACATAATTCTAAGGAGTTTGACTTTGACACATTAGTTTCTTCTCACCGACTCTTAATTCCTGAATACCATAGACTTTTTATAAAAATTGATGTTAAGGAAGGCGCTAATGAACATACCTGTTTGTGTATTTATATACAATGTAAAGGCACTGTCTAAAGCATGTGAATATGTGTGTGAAAATATAGTATGTGAATCAGAAAGTCTGATGAAAGCATGACTTTAGGAATTGGCTGGATTCTGTTCCATATCCCTTCGCTCTCAAACAGTATGACCTTGGGCAAATAAGGTGTTTGTCCCAAGCTGCAGGGTTACTGATTCATTGGGTCTCATGTGTGGCATATCATGAATACCAGGAAATGCCGATGTTCTTTGGACTATCAAAATTAGCACACAGTCTCTGCTATGATTTGAGCTGATTTCTCCATGGGAAAAATTTTTTTTAATAATTTAAACATCTCCAAGATTTATTGTTCAAATTCTGTGGATTTCCTTCACAGTAAACTGGTCCTTGCTGGGACACAGCAGTTTCATCATGCTTCCCACAGGTCCACGGACTGCCACCAGCGGCTTAGGTGTCACCCACAAGCCTGTTCAAAATGTGGAATCTCAGATCCCATCCCAGACTTACTGAATCAGAAACTGCATTTCAATCTTTATTTGTTTTCACATTCAAGTTTAAGAAGCACTTTTCTAGTAGAAAAACCAGTAGAATGACCACTGGTTTTTCATTTGGGAGACCTAGGTTCTTATGGTGTTTTAAAAAGATTTTTAACTGTTACCTTCAGTAAGAAATAGATTCTATATCATTTCCCAGTAAAGGGGAACATATACACTGATGAACACATATAATTAAAACAAAAGCTTCACCAAACAATATATACCTATGCTATATGCTAACTACTCAGATATTCGTTTTTATTATATTTTGATTTAAAATACACCAGCCATGGTCCTTTACATTGATTTGATAACAGTTCATAAGGAATTGCTGTGTTATGTGACCTTGGGCAAGTCAATTTTTTCTCCCCAGGCCTTAATTTTCTCAACTGTAAAAACATGTGGGTTGGGCCAATTGATTTCAAATTTCTCTCAGCTTGAACAGTCTGAGATGCTCTTTGAAATGTGAAAATCCACCCCTGATCACATTTATGAAAAGACGTGTGTATTGGTTATTGTATGTTTTGTTTTACTGAGAGGGCCTGAAGGAGCACGAACAAACATAGTGGCTCACAAAACACAGCTTCTGCGTGATAACAGCTTACAGCCCAGAATGGTGGACACCAGGAAAGTGGCTGTTTCTGTGTTGGTCCTAAACACGTGTCAGTATTTAAGACAAACAGCACACACTGTGAACTCTAAAATGGGCATACCTTGTCAGTAACTAAAACATAATAAATAAATCCTTTTCCCAAATAATACACAGTCACACTCTTAAACAGTCTCCTGTTTAGAAAGAAATAGTAACTATACAGTGGAGAAACCTGACAATATCTTAACCATTGTTCAGAACTGAAATCACCAATGAGGAGCAAGCGGACATCACGTGCCTCCTATGTACTGTCGTGAGGAGGACACAATGTAACCAATGTGATATGTGGGCCAGGAATACACAGTATGAATCTGATCTTCAGGACAGCTCAGAGGAACCCCAAATAGGAAATGGCTCTGTTAAAAAATAACCACCACAACAAAAAACTCTTAGCGTGTGTGTGTGGTGAGAGGAAAGCGTGGATGGAGATGTACCATGAAACAATAAGTCAAACAGGTAAAGAAATGTTCGAGATCATAGGAATATGAGAGACATGAACACTGAATAAGATCCTATCCTGAGTCTTACACAGGAGGGGTGAAAATGCCATAACTACATCATCGAGTTAATTGACAAAACTGGGACGCAGAAGATGGTTAGATTATAAAATACTGTACCAACGTTGCATTTACCGAAGTCGGTTCCGGTACTGCGGTGATATGAGAGAATATCCTTAGTTCTAAGAAATATAAACTGTATGCAACTTGTTTTCAAAATAATAGCAGGAAATAGTGTGTATATAAGGGGAAAGAATGCAAATGATAAGTCGATGGGGTACATTTTAACAATGGGTGAATCCGGAGGTGCTCTTTACGCTATTCTGCTTGGAACTTGTGGATGAGTTTGAAATTAATTCCAAATTGAAAGTTAAATAAGGAGCCCTTTGTTTTCTTTCTCTCCTCTCATCAGCCCTGTGTATTTCCCAGACGCCTGGAGCACCTTTCCCTTGGGTGTTGTGCCCATTTAAGGCCAAGTAAGGCTGACATGGAGGCTCCCATGTGCTCTCTGTTTCCCAGAGCTGTTACCCCCACAGTCTCTGACAGGAGAAGCCTGGAGTGTCCGCCTCCTACCTCCTGTTCCTGCCCTGGACCCTCAGGCATTTTGTTCTGCTCTCTCAGTAACTAATCCCTGGCCCAGTGCCTGAGTATATGATTGATTGGCTGGCACCTTGGGTTCTTTTTCTGTTTGTCACTTGATCTTTGGCCGGCCTTGACCTCTATCCAGTTTTTGTCCTGTATCTTGCCCCAGTTAACTAAACCCTTACACCTTAAGTACCAGTCTCTTTGACAGAGCATCATTTTATCTTGATCTGCACTAACACTCTAGCATCCTCTTTTGAAAAACACACTAGAATAGAGACTCAGCAGATGTTTGGACATATCAGGGAGTCCAAAGCCCTTAAGTTATAGGTTTTGGGCTCTAGTGAAACCAGAAATTCACAAAATGCCTTTGAAAAAATAATAAAAAGCTCTGACCCCCTTTTCCTGTGGTGAGAGAATGCTGGGAGGAGTAAACAAAGGTGGTTCCCACTCGCCTGCTCTGCTGAGCGTCCATGTGACCGGGTCCCAGAGCAGCGCCAGTCTGTAGTTGTTAATTACCCTTTGAAGATGTACCCTGGTCTTCAAGGAGTTGTAGTTTAATGATGAGGTAAGTCACCTGGATGTGAAATCTACTGAAAGCTCGTGTGACTAGCTGCATTCACAAATTTTTGGTAAAGTAACATGCGGATGGAATCTGGGGAGCCGAGGGACCCTGTGCCTGTGGGGTGACTTGAGCTGATGGAGCAAGTTAGAAAGCAGTGGAGGTAGATGCCTCAGAGCATCTGTACAAAGGGCCCCTTAATGGCTTTACAGTGAACAAAAAATAAGCGGGAAAGGCCAGCCAGAGAGGCAGGGGATATCAGATGATTTAGTGAAAAGTTAGATCTGAGGGACTGAGGGGTTGCGGATGGGGGGCTCAACGCGTAGGCCTTAGGCTGCATTTCACAAAACCCTCAATTTAGGCTTTAGAAATTACAACCAAGAAAGGAGAGTTACAGAGATGTTCTAGCAGAAGTGCAGAAAGCTCTCTGTCACACCACCTGACCACTCACCTGCCAGGCACTTTGAATTTTTAAAAATTAGGTCTTTCATTATTTTATGACTATCTGAATTATTCTGCATTTTATTTTTTAGCATTCAAAGTGTCTATTTAAAAAAATAGAGCATACTTTTTGGACCATTGGTTTTTTTCTTCCTTTTTATTTTTTGAATAGACCAGGAGTCTCAACCATGGGAGGCGAGCTCTCTCTTGTCCTCCCAGAAGCTCTGTCCATCCCCGTTCATCCCTGTAATAACTCCTGCCTGCACTGTGTCTTGTGCACCTGGTAAAGTGGATGTCTCCTCTTCCTGCCACCTTCCCCACCTGTAAGATAAATGGTTCCAAACCTTCCACTTAAAGCAAGGTTGGTGTTTAGTTTATTGGTAATTAATTACTAGCACTTCCTTGACAGAACATAATGGAACTACAGAGCAATCACTTAAAAGGGAAACCACCGTCAATTATCACTTAAATGAATCCTGTTTACCAGAGGCGATGGCAGGCTGCTGATGCACAGCCTTCTGTGCATAGAATGTAGATCCCTTGGCTGCCCAGTTCTGTGCTGAGCGTGGTACTTGTGAGATAAACGTTCTCGAGGCCAGATTTTAAAGTGAGTTTAGTTGTGTGTATCATCGTGAAATTTGACAACTATTGTCAGAACTAATGATGAACTCTCCCTATTAATATTTGAATATGAGTAAACAGAAACAACCATTCCTAACACTAAACATTTTAAATGGTATTGTAGTGGTGATAACGATTATTGACATGATTATAGCAATGATATAATGGATGACATTTATTGAGTCATATGTGAGAGGCCCTATCCTGAACATTTCATAGGTATCATCACGCTTTATTTTCAAAGCAATCTGTTGTTAAAAAACAATTTGCAGGAAGGCAAATTCATAGTTCTTGTGCAAATATAAAATAAACACAGTTCAAGATCTATTCAACCCATTAATCGATGAGGGACCTAGTAAGATGTTAAAATCAGTCCAAGGATGATCATTTGGTTTTACCTACCTATCTCTCTGCAATTCGATAGCTTGTCGGGGTAGATACTGAACAGCATAATGTCCCGCTGGTCCATGACAGCTCCCACAAGAACTGCGTAAGCTCAAGACACACGTAGTTTGAGTTCAGCCCCCAATGACCTTGGGTTGGGTAACTACTATGCCTTTAGTTTTTCATCTGTGAGGTAGTGTTGCTAACAGCTTTTAGCTTCCAGTGGTGATGTGAGGATACAGTGCATAGTGCACACCGCAGAGCACTCTCAGTACCTGCTGGCACTGAGATGTTACAGAGATGTTCTGTTGGCAGCTGTTGTCATCACTTGTAATGATCATCACATTATGTGCCACCTGTGTGTGCTGAACCTGTGTGTGTCTCGGAAACAGCAGTGCTCCCACCTTCTCTCCTTTGGTTGGTGGCCACAATGGCCTTACAAGTCTGGCCACATCCAGCACATGAGCTCTAGGAATCACCATAGCCAGGAACGCTCCTCTGTCGCAGTTTTCGTCCGGAACCTTGACCGGTTTTATCTGACCTCAGAAGTACATCCATAGTGATGTACCTGAAAAAGTGCCTTTTTCCCCTGGAAACAAAACAACAGTACACTGTGGCTCATGAAAATATTTGCTCTTAGTGTTTTATAACCTGCAAGACTTCAGAATGCATGAATCGGTCGTACTTGTAGCTGATGTCATTACAAAATTGTACTCAAAGTAAATATCAGTGTCATTCAACACATGCTAAAGTAGATTTTCCTCAAAGGCAAAAATCCAAGCATGGCATTTAATCCTTTCTGGAGCTCATATCCCTGTACTAATAAAAATGGGTTGTAAGTGTTTAGGACTTCTTGTATGAATATTATCTCACTGTCTTGCTTTAAGCAGATGAGGTGTTGAAGGAATTCTATGAATCTTGTCCTTTGGAATTAGTACCAAACAATAGAAATCAAAGGCCAAATGACAAAATAGCATGTGGCTGGTGAATTTACCAATTTTATTTTACATATGACTTCTCTGTAGATGTTAAAATATTTTGAGAGGATACTTTACTGGAGACAAAGTGCTACACGGGCTCCTTATCTCGGCAATGAGAACCTTATTGAAGTCAGCGTGTCTACATGTCTTTACTCAGGTATATCAATAATTTCTCTTTATGCTCTTATCTTTGTTGTGTGGGGATGAAGGAAATATTTGTGTCAAAAGGGAAGCATGGTTTCTTGATTCGGAATTCTTTAAGAACAAGTAAAATTGACTAGCTTTGCCTTGCTAGGATTCATGCGTCAGATTTTTGCCTAAACATAAAAGAAATCTAGCATGTAGGTCCTCTTATTGTAGTTAGGATGAAAAAAAAACACTCTCCTCATCAGTTCTGCATGATCTTCATGTTATTATTGATAACATAAAAAATATGTCTGTATTCTTTTAGATCTGGTGAGCACCAAGCATATTTTTAAATATGCCAAGTGTATATCTAAGTATTCCACTTAGATATTTCCTTAAATTCATAAAATCATGCACATTTGGTTTTTGTTTTATATTTAGAATTATTGCCTTATAGACTCTCTTACCATACTGTGAGTGGTATCTAGAAACTCGATTTAATTTTGCACCTATATCGTTATGAGGAACAGTGAAGGAGGTCCACTACCAAAGGGTTGACCAGTTGATCTCAGCGGAAACCAAGTGCACTGAAAGAAAAAGTGCAGGAACCTCTTAGTCTAGACGCATTTAAGAGGCACACAAACGATAGCAACCCCTACCAGGATTCTCCCAAATCTGTTTTTATAATTTCTATTTTTCATGAAAAGGCTGCTTAACTCGGTTACTAAGTATTTTAACTCAAATTTCTATTCCACGTGGCTTTGGCACCCTCAAAGCAAATATATTTTCTATTTTTGCTTTTAGTTTTCTCAGTCAAAATGGGACTTACATTACCAGTGAAATATTATTAGAGGATGAACGTTTTCTAATTTTAACTTCTTTGAAAGTTCAGTTGAGGTAAATATTCTTCACTGTAGTTGTCAGGTGCTCTGTAGTCTAGCGCTAATCAAAAGTCAGACTAAGTCAAGAAGAGTCAGAGGTTAACCAACTTCTTCATTTGTGTCTATCCTGCTTCCTGACAGTGGTATGTCTTAAACTTTAAAATTTTAAAGCCTCTCATGAAGACATGCCACATTACTAAATGAGAGTTTTAGGACGTGGTGGAATTATGTTTTGGTTTTACAGGCATTATCTGACTGAATTTGCTTTTTCCAAAATACAACTTTTTAAGTTAGCCTTTGTGACCTTTATAAACACTTTGAATTAAGGTAGAATGTAAGCAATACAGTTTTATTAACTTTAATAAAGTTCAATAAAATTTTAAAAATGATCTTCAGCCCTGGCTAGGTAACTCAGTTGGTTAGAGTGTCATCCCAATATGCCGAGGTTGTGGGTTTGATCTCCAGCAAGGACAGTACGAGAATCCACCAATGAATGCATAAATAAGTGAAACAACAAACCCATCTCTCTCTCCCCTTCCCTTTCTGTCTCAAAAATCAGTAAAAAAAAAAAAGTCTTCATAAAATTGTGTTATTGCCAAAGCATTGAATAGCACATCAGACTTTAAAAGTCTTAAAAGTTACTAAGTATCCATTTAGAATGAGATTTATCTTATGATTGCCTACACCTCCAAAACAAATCGGCAGTCAATTGCAATGCATTTTGAGATGTAAAAGCACCATTAATTACCGTTAATGATACTTCTCTAATGTATGTAAATACATCATCTGCACCCAAGCTCTTGGCAGGTTTTTCTTACTTCTTTCTAGACAGTTTAAAGATCTTAATTTATTAATATTCATAACAAACAGAAAGATAAACACATTGTTTTGAAGCTTTTGATGAATGGCTGTTGGAGACACACTGTGCTTGGGCTGACAGTAGATATTAGCTCTTTGGCAATAACTCATGGCCTCACTTGAAACGGAACCTGGACGAGAGACCAAGAGTTTAAAATTATGTTATTAAGAGTCTCTGCAAGCACTTTATCCCAGGGTTTCTTAGATTTGAAAATTTTGTTAGTCTCACCATATACCTATTTCACATTTGGCCTCAGTAGGTTTTAAGATCAGTGCATGTCTCTGCCACAGTAAGCACTTTTTCTTTCTTTCTTTTCATTATTGTTTACTTTATTTTGTTAAATTTTATTTTTTTTTGCATTACCATTTGTCCCCCCATACCCTCTTCCACCTCCACCCCCATCCCATAATCACCACACTGTTGTCTGTGTCTGAGTTCTTTGTCTTCTCCTTTTTCTTTTTTGCTTGCTCCCTCTACCTCCCAACTCCCCCCACCCCCCAAGCTCCCAGAGCTGTCAGCCTGCTCTCTATCTATTTCTGGTAGGCACTATTCCTGATATGCCTCACTGAATACGATTGACAGTGACTTCTCGGGAATGCGTTGTGAGAACAATGTTTCCTATTGGTTGTGTCCTTTTATCTCTGCCTGAGCATATTCATATTCATATTTATAAACATATTCATGTTGCTGTTTTAGCAGGCCTCACACTATAAAGTAGTAATAATAATAATAAAGAGTACTCTGTGTTTTCTTGCAAACCCCACCCTCAAATTTGAACAAAGTGAATGCCTTAGAGACTCACAAGTAGGATTTTTACCAATTTGGATATAAAACATGACAACTGGGAGACTGATATATCAACATCTGGATCCTGCTCAAATGCCACAGGCTCTGTAGTAGGAAAGCAAAAGCAGTTCTTTTGTACTGAATTTTTGTGAGGTTTTTTTTCATTTTATTTTATAGTAGACTCGATTCAGAGATTTCCCCCTCCATATCTCCTTAAACTTCCTTTGGTAGAGGTATGTACAACCAGTTTAGCCTGGTTACTTAATAAAAGTTAAAAATATTGACTATTGATGAAAATTTCAGATCTAGCTTCTAATTTAGACTTGCAACATTGCACAAATAACAATATAGATTCAGTTAAATGTGAATTTCAGATAAACAGTGAAGATTTTTAATTTTTTCAGTATATACCCCATGTGATAGGTGGCACATACTTACAGTAACAATTTTTGGTTGTTTATCTGAGATTCAGCTGCCTCTCCTATTTCATCTGGAGCCTCCATTCTAGTTTAGGACAGTAAAAGACCACAGCTTTTTGTGGTCTCAGTGTGTGAACATGGAGGAGACTCACACAGTGGTTGCCTCATCTGTAAAATGGCAGTAAGAATAGCAAAGATTTTTCCAGGCTGTTGGAAGGTTTAAACACATCGTGTCGAGCTTGCGAAATAGCTCCTGCCATCTAATCAGCACTGTGGAAGCATAAACCTTTGTTCTTAAGGTGCTGGCCATTTGTTCCAATGCTACAGACATCTTGTCCGCCGGAATCCTGCTCACACGGATCCGCTGGAAAGGAAAGGACGTCCCTGATGTGCTTGGCAGCTACTGTCGTTCATCTGCCAAAACAGAGGCTGCCCAAGTGACCCCTCAACTGAAATACTTAAAAGTTTCCTGCACTAGAGTGTTCATAGGCACTGCAAAGAGGCACAGCAATGGCAACTTTTGCATTTCATAGGAATGTTTATTGTATTTATAGTTATGTCAAGTCTGCTCTGCATGTGGTGTGCTTAAATGAAGGCCGAAAGAGGCGGAGAAAAGCCAGGGTGCTAGTCATAGCTGGTAATAATCGAAATGACCGCCAGTGCTGGGAGCACATAAGAGTTTCCATTATGCCATATTGAGACTTACCTGGTGGTGGTGGGTGTTTCAAATGTAAGATCAAACAGTGTTCCCGATTATTCATTTGTGGTCCTCTAAGAAGTACCAGGTACTGGCCATCCCTGCCTGCTGTCCCTGCTGTGAGTGTCCGCGTAGAAGTCAGAGCAGGCTGGTTACAGTGCAGTAATAAACAATTCCAAAATCTCTGTGGTTTAACCAACTGTGATTGATTTCTTCTCCTTGCAAGGATAAGTGGTCCAAGGTGACTCCCCAGGGCTTCTGTACTCCAAGGGGAGATGGAGGGGGCTCACATTTTAGTCCGCTGCTATCTTGTGGCATCTTTAGCTTGCAGCTTCAAAGTTCACCGTGATTGTGGGAGAGAGGCGGGGACACGTACACCTGGGCCAGTAGGGGGTATGACTCACCACTGACCACAGCCTGTGGGCTAAGCTGGTCAGGGGGCTCTACCCTACTGCAAAGTGGGTTCGGAAACGTAGCTTTCCATGTGTCCAGCCTCACATTCTGGGAGTGGACCCAGAACAATGAGCACTAGTTTGCCACACTGGCAGACATTGCTGATTAATCATGCCATTACCTTCCACAAGGCCCAGAATCAACTTCAGAATTTTTCTCCACTGTGCCACAGGCAGTAGTTGGCAGTCAAGGCTGGCAAGAGAGCTGAAACCGATTACAGTTGGCATTTGGATATCATACATAGTGATTAGTGTTTTAGGAATGAGTGGAAAGAGGTTTTTCTGATAGTCTCTATAATAGGCTTCTATAATGATCTGAATTTTCCATCACTCTAGTCTCTGGTTTGGGAGAAGGTAGTTTTCAGGTACCAATCTTGATGATAGTATTTTGAAAATGCATCTCCAGTTTGCCCAAAATGTAAGTCCTCCCCAGCTTTATTCTCATGCAATAAAATATATTACAAGTTTTTTTTATAACTGTGATGAAGAGGGGAGAAACTTATTAACAAAACTTGCAATAAAACTTGAAAATTGTTTTTTGGTTACGGGGTGAAATGGATAGCATCAAAGCTCTTTCCAGCTCAAGACCATCTTGTCTGTGATCCCTTAAACTGCTACTTGATGAGAAAGTCAGATCAGCCCCCATTTGAGCTCGGCCATTACAGTCCAGTTTTCATTTATATGGAATTTTCTGGTGGGTGACCCATTTTCCCAATTAACTTTGATGAATGAGCACAGCCTCAAAATTTTCTCAAGTCAGGAATGAGTTCGACATTAGTGAAATATCATTGGTAGACTGGAAAATGGTGAGGAAAACCTTTGGGAACTGGGAATTACATTTCAAAATCTTTCTACTGTGTGATTGCTTGTACTGGTTCTAACCGACAAAGTCCGTTGTGCTGTCTTCTTTTGAATAGCTGTGTAGTTCAAGGCACAGAGCTAAACACATGAGATGAACATTGAGTTATCTAAAAACGGAGGCATTGTAAAAAGAGAAAAATACGGTAAAATATATAAGCAAGTACTTAGCTGTCTGTGTTTTCAGGATAAAAAGTCAGAGGCGCTAAGCAGAAATTACTCAGGGTTGGAGCAGACCTGTTGTAAGAGGTAAAAGATTGGTGAGTGTTCTGTGGATTAAATATGCCAGTAGGAAAGGGAGGCTGAAGAGCACCACACACTGAAGCTGTAGACTTTTAGTCAGAAGCCTCTTTTACTAAATAACTAAACTCTTAGTGATGAAAAAACAGGGATTGACTTGTGTCTTCAAAAAGAAAACACGCAAAACAGCATCATTTAATTCCCAGAGCTTATTGATTTAAAGTGGCCTGCAGTTAATTCCTAATTGGAACCTCCTGATACTTCTTTTAAAAGGCAATTAAAATAAATGCAAAAATTATCAGTCTGACATTGAATCATAACCACTTTAAATACATTTAGTCAATCTAGGCATTTAATTATCTCCCGAGAGCCAGCATTTTTTTTTCTTTTATAAGATTATCACAATTGACAAGCCTGTCTTTAGCATTTAATATATGTTTGTGTGTTTTTAAAACCACAGAGGTAATATATTGAATGCATTTTAATTGTTAAAAATTCAGGCACTACATAAAAATAAGGAGTAATCTATACCTCCCCCTTCCCTCCTACCCCCTTCCCCAGCCCTTCAAGAGGTGATAACGATTCAAAGTTAGGTATGAATTCTTTATACCTCTCCTAAGTGTTTATTTTTCTAAAGCTTAATTATTAAAAATCACCAGGACCGTACCTGAATTTCAAGGTATGTTTATTGGTCTGATGTAGCAACACACACCGGGAGAACTGTGGGTGTCTAAACAGGAAGAATTAGTGAGGGGGGTACTAAAAGAGTTGGGGGGCTAGAATTAGTCATCAGATGCTCTTCGTAGCTCTTGGTCAGAATATATCAACTAGGCGGCTTCTAGAACAATCAGAGTTTATAAGTCTATAAGGATAAGTCATGGCTCTGGATGAGCTAGTGACACAAGAGTTTAAGCTTAGTGTGTGGTCATGGAGTGGTCAGGTACGGCTTCTCTGTTTTGTGAGTCACAGAGCAGGTTTTACAACTGATAGTTCCAATCTTAAGTAATACATACATGAGATTCTCCTGATGAAACATACCTGTTCTACTGAACATTTCCAGTTTTTCTTCTTGTCCTTATGAAGCAATGCTAGTGTGGCCTGTCGCAGTTGATTTCCTATTTTAAAACACTGGTGTTCGTTTGATTTTGTTGCTCCTGAAGGTATTAAAGAGTTAGAATAATGTTTTAGATTAGATTTTTATTTGGAATAAAACATTTAAGGGGATATCATTTCAAAGTTTTGAATGAATGAACAAATGAAATTCTTGAGAGAGCAGAAGCCGGAATGGGACGCAGGGATCTAAGAAACCCTGGCGAATCGAGAATGGGTTTGGGGGACCTGATCTCAATTCTGCAAAGGTGACTCTGGCTTCTGTTTAGAGTGTAGCTTGGAAGCAGGGAAACCAGTACAATGACTAGTATGACAGAGGCAGGAGAGAACAGGGCTGTGTCTAGGGCTGATGGAGTAAAGTGTAAAGATTTGGGAGGCATCAGAAGTACAACAGCAGGATCCTGGTGTTCCCATTAGACGGGTGGGGCATGGGGGCGCTGGGATATGCAAAATGCCTCACGTGTTTCTGATGGATACTAGTGGATCGATAGTAGATCGATCAATGCTGAAACATGAGAAAAACTAGAAAGGAATACCTTTTGCTGGAGCAGGTTGGACAGTGGGCAGGGAATTCATCATCAGAATGAAATAATGTGCTTTTTACTTATATCTTGACTGCAAATTGACAAAATATCATCCAATGCCCTATGTCATCTAATACTGACAGTACCTGTGGAAGGACATTTAGACCCGTATCATCTCCATCTTGCAGAAACAAATGAGATTGACTGAATGAGTGGCAGACAGGGTCACAAGACTATCCAGTGACAATCCTTCCGTTAGAACTTGAGTCTTTCGACTGTAACCCTCCCTGCTTTCTATCCCTTTTCTTGCCTCTTCTCCAGTGAAGCTAATGCCCTCATGTTATCATTCCGTTATTCATCTTCCTTTGTCTTATATTCCCTTACCTGGCAGGGTCTGGTGAGGTAAGAGGGAAGAGAAACACATTTATTAAAAAACAAAGCTAAAACACTTCTGGGAAGAAGGAATGCCTGGGTATTAAATATAAGATAAACATAACATAATGCTGAAACATGGGGAGAAGTCAGACAGATAGCGATACAGTGGTGAGTTCCCTAGATTTTATTTTTGCCTCAGATGTTCCAGGTCTACAACCCTCAATGCCAAAGGCCCAGACAAAATACATCATAACAAATGCCTGCTTTCTCTGCTCAGAGGATAAGGAATGGGGCTGTTTAGCAGGGTAGACAACTTAGTATCTGCTCTTCTCCAACTAAACACCACAAACAAACAAACCGAAAACAAAAAACTGTGGTCCCACCTCACTTACAGTAGCTAAGGTAGAGTGGGGGACCCTTGACTTTTACCTTCCCTGGGCTCTAATGAAGCCCCCAAATCTCCTGACCAGGTCAGGGTCACAGAAGGCCAAGTAGGGAGCCGGGGCTCGCGTGACCACTGGGTGGCAGTGATTCCAGTCCCCTGGGGAGCCTGGATTTCCACCCAGCAGCAGGAGAGAGGTGCTCCCCTGCTCCCCAGAGTGGTGGGGTCAGAGGAGGCCTCATGGAGAGACAGGACTAGCACCACTGCCCAGTGGCAACAAGGCTGACTTCTCCTGGTCAGGTGCTGAAAGGAAGAGCCCACTCAGAATCCTGTATCTCATGAAAAGATTCTATAGGAATGCAAGCACAATCCAGACATTCTCAGATGAAGGAAAGCTATTCATTTATGTATTCATGGTGTGAAGCTAGTATTCCCCAATACCAAAACAATAGAAAGATAACTGCAGGCCAGTGTCTCACATAAATATAGATGCAAAAAAATTTAATAAAATTTTAGCAAATAGAATTTAACAGTATATAAAGAGAAATATACACAATGACCAAGTGAGGTTTATTTGAAAACAACATGATGTGATATACCATATTAACGGGCCAAGGAAGAAAAAAATCACATGATCGTATCAATTCCTGCAGAAGCAGCATGTGAAAAATGCATTATCTATTCATGATAAAAACTCCTCAGAAAACTAGAAAAAGAGGGAAACTTCTTTAACTTGATAAAGAACATCTACGAAAAAAGCCTGTAGGTAAAATGATACTCAGTGGTGAAAGACTGAATGCTTTCTCCTTAAGATTGGGAAAAGTGGCCACTCTGGCCTCTGCAGTGCATCATAGCATTGGAGGATCTAACCAGCACAATCAGACAGGAAAAAGAAATAAAAAGAACACAGATTGAAAAGGGAGAAATAAAACTGCCCCTGTTTACAGGTCTTGAATGTCTATCTAAAAAGCCCTAAGGAATCTATAAAAAAAGTGTTTTTTCTAAAAATAATAAATTAGTTCAGCAATACTACAAGTAAAAAGGTCAGCATACACAAATAAATTATATTTATATTAGCAATGGGCACATGGACACCAAATTAAAAACATAAAACCACTCAAAAAAATGAAATACTTAGATGTAAATCTATCAAAACACGTACAGGGCTTAATATGCTGAAAACTACAAAATGCCGAGGAAAGAAATCAAGCCAATTCTCAGTAAATGGAGAGAGATGGTTTACTATAATGGGTCATCATAGTAAAGATGTCAATTCTCCCCAAACCTGGTATACAGGTCTAGTGTAATTCCTATCAAAAGGCTGGCAAGACTTTTTTGTAGCGATAGACAAGATTATTCTGAAAGGGACTAGAATGGCTAAAACAATTTTTAAAAAGAAGAATAGCGTGGTAGAGATCAGTCTATCTGATTTCAAGACTTGTCGTGTAGTTACAGAGAGTATGACTTTGTGTCAATAGCAATGTCACACACAGATCAATGCAACAGAATAGGGAACTCAGAAACAAACCTATTCAGTATGTCCAGCTGAGTTTTTACAAATATGCAAAAGAAGAGCAAGGCTGGCCTTTCTAACGTGGTACCGGAGCAATTGGATATGTATAGGCAAAAATAAGTCAGATAAAATCTTGACCTAACTCTCACCCATTCAACAAAAATTAACACTAAATGGTGGGTCATGGACTTAATGTAACCCTATCAATATTTCAGAAAAAAAATAGGTAAAAAATCTTTGGGATCTGTGTCTAGACATAGAGTTCTTTGACTTGGCACCAGAAGTACAAGAGTATGAGCCATAAAGTGAAAAACTGTAAGTTGGACTTGATTAAAATTAAAAATATTTTCTCTCTGAAACATCCTCTTAAGAGGCCGAAAAAGTGAGCTACAGCCTAGGAGAAAAGAACTGTTACCTAGGATTTATAACAAATTCTCAAAACTCAGCAGGAAAAAATAAGTAACTATTTAATTCAAAAACAGGCAAGAGATATGGATAGACATTTCATCAAATAATCACATGAAAATATGTTCTGCATCATTAGCCATTAGGAAAATGCAAATGAAAAATCACATGGAAATACCTCTACACACCTATCAGAATGACTGTAGTAAAAACTAGTGGCAATACTAAATTCTGGCAAGAATATGGAGAAAATGGGTCACATAATTCCTTTTGAGTTAATTTTGGTATATGCTATAAAGTTTAGGTCAAATTATTATTTCTTTTTTGCCTATAAGTGTTCAGTTGCTCCAGCACCATTAGTTGAAAACTCTATCCTTTCTCTATGAACTTATATTTGCACCTTTGCTAGTGAGAATGTGACATAGTACAGTCACTCTGGAAAACAGTTTAGTAATTCCTTTAAAATGAATCATATAGTTACCATACAATGAAGTTTTTACACTCATGGACATTTTACTCCAGATAAATGAAAACTTAGACCTACCCCAAACTCAACCATGAATGCTAATAGCAACCTTATTCATAATAGTCAAAAATTGAAAAAAATACCAAGATGTCCTTCAGCAGGGAAATGGTTAGATGAAATGTGGTACACCAGCCACATCATGGAGATTACTCAGCATTCAGAAGAATGAACTTTTTTTCTTTTGGTTGTCCATTGTTTATTGATAACATTACAGCACAGCAGAGAGACTCAAACAGCTCCACGTTGTGTTTTGAAATTCATCCCAAATGTAAGCTGAGTGACTTGCAGGATGGACAGATTGCTGAAGTCCCAGAGCTTCAGCATTTCCTTAGCATCAGGATCAACTTCAACGATCTGATCCCGGGCTATGACCGCAGGAAGCATTGGTGCACATAGCAACTTACGTGACTCTCTGGAGAGTTATGCTGAGTAAAAAAAGCCACCAATTTCAAATGCTACAAGTTGTGTGATTTTGTTTATGTAGCATTCTTAGAATGACAAAGGTATAGAAATGGAGAGCAGATTAGTGGTTAGGGAAGGGTGGGAATTGGGGCAGGAGGGAAGTAGGCATGGCTACAAAGGAGTGACCCAAGGTATCTGTGGTAATGGAAATGTTTTGGGGGCAAAAACCACAAAGGTAAACAATGTAACCAAGACTATGGGTTATTTTAGGCACAGCATGTAATTGTAGTCATTGTTTCCACGTTCATGCCTGTTGGCATTTAGAAACTAAAAGTGTGGTATAATGAAATTAGGTATGTATTCTAGTCCAACTTCTGTTGCCAGCTAACTTGTGACCTTGGTCACGTTCATTGTGTTTGCTGGAATTTCGGTTCCTCTGGAGGGCTTTGGAATGATTAATCAGAAGCATCCTTTCCAGCTGTAGAATTTGATGGTTTCATGTTTCAGTGCATCGAATGCATTTTAGTGTCTCAATAGTACACTCAGACATGGAAGAGTGGATCTGTTGTTATTTATCTTATGCCATCAAGCGTGTTTTGCATGGGTTGTTTTAATGCATGGAACTTAACCAGCATTTCTTTTGAACGGTGACAAAGGCTAAGACCTCAAATTCCCCCCATTGAAGTTCTCTAAATGCTGTTGATTTCCCTCTTGCGCCTCTGAAGACAGGGCTTTGCATTGCTCGTGGAAAGCTGTTTAAAAGGACTTATAACAAACTTTGGTTGAAAGGGAATCGGTGGTTTCAGGGTAGATTGTATTGCTGAGATTGCTTTTAAAAATACAATTTGTGGTAGTTTTATCATATTGTGAATTCCATGGTGCCGTTGGAGGTATAGTTTACATTTTGAAGTAATTTTTTTTTTTTTTTTTTTAGGATTTTGGTTTGCATCACATGGTAATGGATTCTCGACCAAAATCGGTCTTAATTCATGTAAAACCATGTCGATGTGATTTGAAAGCCCTGTTTCTGAAGTTTTAAGTGTATAGTGAACCCTTAAGTCCCCCATTGCTCTTCATCTAAATTGGTTCAGTCCAGTGCTCGCTGTTGATTTTTCCCTAAATACTGGGAGGGGACCCGAGAGCCATACTTCCTCGGGTGGTTTCCATGGCATTAAACACGGGACTACTTCATTTCCAATGCCAAGAAGCAGGCATATTGTAGTCTCTTCCCTTATGCCCTATAATACTGGGAAGAAAACATATAGTTAGATCACTTTGAGATCTACACTTCATTTCCTTCTCAATTAACAGATATTTATTAAACATCGTCTGCTGTTGGTGAAGGTTGATAAAGCACATGCTTGCTTTACTTCTGTGGAGACCAGTGACTTTGAAGTCAAAGATGAGGATCTTTATCCTTTTCTCATCCTTTTTAGCATCAGTGTCTTTCCTCCTTAACTTTTGTAGTTTATAAATTCTGTGGTCTTTGACATGAGCTTTTTTGGAAAAGTACAAATTAGACATAAGTAATCTATCACTATGGGTGTAGAAACCCCAATAGTCAGAATTCGCAAAATCAAAATTTCTCTTTCCACTATTACAATTAATGATCCACTATCATGTATGTGTAGACTATTTTCTCAAAGAAAAGTAATCTTAGGAAAGAAATAATAGCTCTAAACCAAGGTGTGTATTATCGTATATTTGAACATCATCTCTAGATTGCTTATGTTTTTAAAGGCATCTTTATTCTTTGAAAGCTGTGGGTTTAATATACTATAGCATTGGCATCAAGGGAACCAAAATGAAATATCAGTTTGATTTAGGGTTGCTACAGAGAATATTTTAATGTTTCAATTCAACAGTTTATATTTACATGTGTTTATAGATACATACTTCAGCAGATATCTAGTTTGGTGAATGTGTTTTAATTGACTATGAAGATGCAAGAATAGCCATTTGAAACAAAGCCAATAGCAAAAATATATATATACATTTTGGTTTCATTTTATGACTCTGTAAAGGAAAACATTTTAAAAGAGTTGCACACATTTTTTTCTGCATAGAAATCTTCTTATTTTTTTATATGTTTACTGATATTATTCAGTATTCATCCTTTTTATTTCCTACCTTCATTCATTTGTATTTGCTGTATAATTGCTTGGGTATAGGCTATCTTGGCCAGCAATTTAATTACATCTAATTATCAAGTCATAGGTAGAACTGTTTTGCCCTTATACTGTTTTCTAAGGCTTTCTTAAAGGAGGACCTACCATAAAGGTTTGGTTTTTTAAAAGGTTTTTTGTTGTTTTTTTTTAATAAAAATCTCAGTAGTAGTGATCAGCAACTAACAGCCAAGCTAGGTTGGAGCTACCTGGTTTTCTCAGGTTTCTCAGTTTCTTCTCCTGAAGGGAAGGGAAGGGAAGGGACTCTCCCACTTGTAGAGGATGTGCTTCATGCCTGAAACTTGGTTTTCTCAGGTTCTTCAGGAATTTATACTTGTCTCTACTCCCCCCTGCCCCCACTCCCTCCTGGACCAAAATGTGGAGACACAGGAGTTTAGTCACATCATGTCATCTCTGGGAAAGTGTGCTCTAACTTTGAAACAGTATTTGAAACAGAACTTATTTGGAGAGACAGTATAATACAGTGAATGAAGTTTGGGAGCTAGAAACGTGGTTTCATTTTCCCATTTTAGACCACCCCTTGCTCTGGACGAGATGCAAGGAAATCATTTGACATCTCTGATATTGGTGTCTACATCTTGTGAGAATTGGAGATATTCCACTTCCAATCTCACTCACATGGCGGTTGGCAGGATTCTGACCCTCTAGGGTCATTGGATTGTTGGCCTCAGTTCCTTGCCACATAGGGTCTCCATAGGGCAGCTAGCAGCAAATGAAAAAAGCCAGAGAGAGTGGGAAAGATAGTCTCTTATAAACTAACCTCAGAATTCACGTTCCAATATCTGTGCCACATTCAGTTTGTCCCCCAAATAAATAAATAAGTAAATAGTCACTGGGTCCAGCCCACACTCAGACAAAGAGGGGATTATACAAGGGTGTGGATCCCAAAAGGTGGTATTATTATGAGCCATGATAGGAGCCGTCAAGAACAGTACTCTTCCCCAAAATCAACCTTTATATTTTTCTTTGGAGAGCCTCCTCATATTTCAGGCTTGGGGTAGTGCTGACTCTTGTCTTCTGCCATATCTTCTGAGCACAAAGGGGCCAGATGTCAAATTGGAATACTGAAGCAAAGGAGTTTAGAGTTGGCTTGGGCAGCCACGCAGAGCATCAGGAACAGTATTGTGATGAGAACCTCAGTCAGCTGATATCCTGGTGGGTCATTATCTCCTGAATTATTTTGCTACATGATTACACATGAACTATAGAGCTTCACAAATAAACCACTGTAGTAGGCCAGGAGGGAACAATACAAGCAGTCATTTAGAATGTGCTGCTGCGGAGAGAATTGCTAAATGGCTGTTCTTTGAGACCATTTTACCAAACTATAGTTTGTGTATGTGCTGTAACTGTTCCTTATAATAAGCCAGAGCAGCTACAGTCTCATTCCTTGTTCGAAGCGCCCAGTTCTGAAACCACCATTTCGGTAGGTTATTCTTGGGAGAACACTGAACATCATTTCGAGGCATTTCCAGGTCTGCATAATTAGAGTAGGAGACTTTCAAGTTGGCTTCAGGTTTTAGCTTGTTATATAAATAAGTTTACAGGAATCTCAAATGCTTTACAGAACTCTGACAGCAACTATAAAAGACTTTTGAACATTTTTGTTGCCAAAGTCCCAGGGATTGTTGAAATCCTAAGTAGCTCATTTTAAGCTCCAATTCAGAAGCTTTTTGTCATGTTTCATAATGTGGTGAATAATTCCTTTTCTGTTAGCCATTTCCTCTTTTATAATCTACAAGGATCTTTGCACCATAGAAGGGATATTTTCTGGAGCTACAAATAAAGATCCTTTAGATCCAAAATTTAAAATGGCCCTTCAAGGTACCACTTCTGTAAATCCATTGATTTAGGTCTAAAAATTCATTAACGTCCATTTAAATGAAAACATTACTAAAGCATATGTCCAGTTCAAGGGGTGATCATTTAGAAATGCCATGGAAGACATTAGAGATTCCCGTGTACAGTAGGAAATTTACAGGGACAGAACTGTCTTATTTGTAGGGATATTAACTATTAGAACTAATCTCCATTTTCTTCTTACTTCCATTTTCCTTTAAAGTATGAGTGTAGTTAGTTTAGTCTAGGGTCCAGTGACCGCCCCCCCGGCCCCAAACTGGCTTTGTGGATAGTGTTTATGAGATCTGTGAACTTGCATGGGAAAAAAATTACATTGTCATTTACGCTAACCTCTAACTAGAATTTAGCATTTTTTTTTCAAGTATGGATGTAGGCATAAGACCACAGTTAACACTGGCAGTACTTATGCCTTTGTCACCAACAGAAATCATAGACTTATTTAATCATATTACAGTTATAACAATAACTCAAAATATCATTTAGCTTATCACTCCTTTGAAAATACAGTATTAGACCTGCTATTGGGTCTCATTATTTAATGTCTTAACAAAGTAACACATATTATGATCTCACAAATATGTTTTAAAATACTCTGATAGCTGTATTTCAGTTTAATTTGTATTCTCTGTCATACTATGTACTTTTTTTATGAAAAAATATTATTCTTAGAGGCAGTACACAGACTCCATTGGGTAGCCAAAGGGCTTCAGATATAGATGGACAGAAGGACAGATACCCCCCCACACACACACACACAGAGTACTAGAACTGAGAAGGCATGTATGGGGTAGGCAAAAGTAGGTTAACAGTTGTGAGTATGTGAAACACAGTTTATTCTTGCATTATTATTTATTATTATTTTGTATTATAATACAAGATAATACAACCTGTAGAATGAATGAGGAGACCCACATCCACGGATCAAGTGCTGGATAATAGGCACTTTGAATAGATGATGTCCTCTCGTCTTTCCACCAACCTGTGAGGTAGAGTCATTATCACTGGCATTTTACAAATGTTGGTTCAGAGACTTAAAGAGCATGGTAACCAGCCTCCTGTTATCCTCACCTCCCACAGTGTTTCAGGTTCATCTCGTTGACCAATATCGTACAGTAGAAATAATAGTGTGTTACTTGTGAGGCTAGATCATGAAAATATTACTCACTTTGGGGGAAGCTAATTACCATATGGAGAACATTTAAGCAGCCCTGTTAGAGAGGTTCATGTGGCAAAGAATGAGGTCTCCTTCCAAGAGCTGGCAGCAGCTTCTCAAACTTGTACGTGAGCCATTATCGAAGTGATTTTTCAGCTCCAATCAAGCCTGCAGATTATCCCAGACCTGGTGGACATGTTGACTCCTATCTCCTACCAGAACCACTGAGCCAAGCTATTTCCTTACCCACAGAACCTATGTGAGATGATAATTGTCTATAGCTGTTTTCAGCCCCTGAGTTTTGGGGATAACTTGTTAAATAGATAACTGATGCCCAGGGCTTATGTAACTGTGCCAGGGTCATGTGACTATTAAACAACAGAGCAAAGGTGGGAACTCAGCTGTTGCTGGTGAAGTGTAGCAGGACACAGTGTTTGAGACTTCTCCTTCTCCTTCTCTTTCTCTTCTCCCTTCCTCCGCCACACTATTTGTATGCAGTACTTGACAGTTGATGAAGTAGTTGATGAAGTAGTCAGTCTACTTCCTCACTTGATCCTCTTAACTTCTTAGAGGAAATCAGGCAGTGTAACAAAACACCAGATAAAATTTACTAACCAATTACTATGTGTTCTAAACAGAGTTCTTAGTGTTGAAGTCAATTCCAATAACAATGATCATGCATGTTATACTCTTGCCAGCCTAATGTGACAGGAAGTAAATGAAATTTCACTTGATCTTCACAATAGCCCTGTTAGCTAAGGTTAGCTAAGTGACATGTCTCCATTTTGTAGATGCTTTGACTGACTTCAGTATTAAAAAGACTTGCTAAACAACATGGTTTTTTCTCTGTTAGAAGCAAAAGTGGAACCCGTTTCTTCTGATTTGAGTCAGTCTACTATTCTGCTTGATATGAAAGTATGAAAAGATAAGAGTAACCAGGCTAATTTGTACAGCAGTTGTTTGAGGTAATATGAAATTATGGAAGGCCTTTATATATTTTCTTGCAAGAATTTGGATAAAGACTATTTTACATTTAAATTGATATTCGCAAACTGGGGGGGAGCAAAGTACATTGGACGGTGAATTGAACTCTGGATTATCCCTTGACCTTTTGGTGACATTAAAATGAAAGAAAATGAAATGAAATGATATGTCTCTGCACTATTTTAAGCCTGTTGATATAAAAACATAATTTAAATACCAGCCACCAATTTTCCCTGTTGCTCTTCTGTCAGATTTTTAAATAACATTTTCATTATTATTTCTACTGTAGGTTAGCCTGCTAGTTAGAAGAAAGACTCATTAAAATATATTGAAACTTGTAAATATCAGTTTATTTGAGAGAAAGATTGGGTACTGTGAGAATTATAGTAAATTACTTAGTAGATATGCACTAATATTGAAAGTGTCCTTTATAAGTACTTCATTTAAAAATTCAATTTCATTCAATAAAATGTGCATATTATCAAGGGACTTAGAAAGGAAATAGTTGCATAAAATAATAAAAAACACATTTGTTTGACAGAAACATACTTAATTCATATTATATTCATAAAGTTAGTTTCCCAAATTTATTCAAAGCTTCTAGAAGTCATTAATAAGGTGATGGTAATCCACAGAAAAATAGCCAAAGAACATTGTGGCACATTATGTTTTTCAAAAATGGCCACAACTCTATTTTCAGTCCCATGTCTTCTCCTAGAATTTGCTGTTCCCAATCAGGATGTAGGGTGTATTTTACCTTCTCTTGCACCTGGGTGAAACTTTGCGATTGCCTCTGTGATTAGGATGTCCGTAGTGTGCCCATGGAAGTATCATCATTTATAAATATACCTTGCATTAGGTATACGCCTCTCCCATTCTGTAATGTAAGTCAAAGATCTAGGAAGGGTGAGGTGACAGACCCCTGTAATGATGACTCCTGGCTAAACATTTTTGACATTGTTAATGCTACCTTACTTGAGTTAATTTACCTCTCAAAAACACTGGCACAAAGTGAAGGTGGTTCAAGTTATTACATTTGCTGTTCCACCTGTCTAAAATTGTATTTTCAATGAACACCTTAAATAAAGTTAAGAGGCTTTTGTTCTGTCAGTAAATACTGTTACCTGCTGTAAGTCCTACCTCAGCTTGACTGTCACAAAGCAGTTCATATTAGCCTTGGTTTGTACATATTCATGAGAGAGATGTGTGTTTATTTTTTTAAAATCTTATATGGGTGCACGATGGAAGACAATGTATTTTTAAAGACTTAGATACATGACTATAATACACATATAGAATAAAGTTGTAGCAAGTTTTAATGTCTTTAATAAGGAAACCAGTGCAGTGAAGGAGAATTTTGAGGAACTTGGGTATTACAAACATTTTGTTTAAAAGGAGAAGAGGGGGAAATATTTGAATAAGATTGCTAGGTTAAATAAAAGACTGGTTAATAACAATGAAACCATGACCTTTATGAGTCGTTTTTGTAATACATCAAATTTACAAGTTAACCTGTAACTTCATAATAGCTGTACAATCAACAGAAAGTACACAGTGATATCAGACACAGGTACATTCTCTCAGACAAGTAAATCCTTAGGTGGACTTCTTAAGTGATATCCTGGTATTATATTGAAAAACCATGCCACTTACCACCATGACCATCCTTACCTAATTTCCAGGTAGCTTGTGATAACTTTTCGTTAACAAGGGCCATATATATTAATTATTGTGTTATAATAGTTGCCACAAATTCTTACAGAAGTCTGTGTTACTATCCTAAACATATGATGTCAAATGAAATCTTTTATTGATCTCTTAATTCTTCAAACTGTTCTGAAACAGTGGGTGTAAATTATCAAAGGTGAAAAAAAGTTATAAAAATATAACTAAATATGTAAGTATCAATACCATAATTTTTCTAACATAATTTCACTCTGTAAACAGTGAACACTGATGGTAAACTAACAAAATATTGATTGTTTTGTAGATGACCTGCTTTGGAAATGTAGTCAGACAGGATAGATTCCAGGATTACCCCAACAGAGATGTTTGAAATTAAATCTTACCTGCCAGTAATCTCAGTTCTGCGGTGGTCCCACACACTCGCAGCAGTATTCAGTGCGGTTATTCCGGTTCCATTAACATTTTGTCTAATTTCTACCTTAACATCTACTTCACATTTGTCTTTGCATTTACCATTTGCCAATGTCACACTTGGAATTGCTAAGATTCTTAAATTTAATTGACACCCATTTTCAAGAAATAAATGTTGCGTCATGAAGGGTATTTTTAGATTTATGGTAAATTTGTTCTCATTTTTAGTTTGTTCTTCGGACAAATAGTGTAATATATACTATTCTTTCTTATTATTATTGAATATTTTCTACTACATCAATCTTTTTATGATTCTGAAATGCCAGCTTCAGTTTTTTTATTAATTCATACTGACCCTGTGCAAAGCTGTCTATCTCAAGTTAATGGCTATTTAGAATATATGGATGGCATTCCCCTGCCATTACTGTTTAATGAATTGGCTCCTGATCCAATAGAGCCTAATAAAGGTAATCACTAGAAGACATTGTCTTTCTGCAGTGCCCTAGAAACTTTCTTATAATCCCTATTGTCTACCTTTGTCCCATAGTCTCCTTTTCTGCTTCTTTCTTTCCACTCCTGTTTCATTATTTAGCCCAAATACATACATTTTCACACTGACTTTTTTCCAGGTCAGGATGACACTCTTCTGTTGTGGGAACTTTAATGAGTATCCACCCATATGATTGCTGGAGAAGTAAGAAACCTTCCTAAGTATTGAAGGGGTGTAGATGTACCTGCAGAATAAACACTTGAAAAAAACAGGGAGGCTTCTCATAGACCATATTTCTAGCTCATCAGTCCTTTTGTGTACTCTGAATTTGACACATGTGTTGAAAACAAAATTTGGGTTTTAGAAGTAGATACTAGTGATGGATATAAAACTTTGGAAATATGCTGAAAACCACTGAATTTTACACTTTAAAAGAGTAAATTTTATGGTATGTGAATTTTATATATATGTATATATATCTTTGTGTATATCACAATAAAAAATGTTGAGACTGACTGAGTTGAAGGAGTGAAGCTGAGCATCTGCTGACAGAAACACACACATTTTATCCGTTACTCACCTCAAATCAATTCCTTCCCTAATTCAGGGAAGGGTTTTGGCGTGCTTATGGAATCCATCCAATCTTATATTTTTCTGTTACTGAAGAACCTACACTAGGCCATGTTTACACTGGCGTGTGCTTTCTAAAGTCTTTCTTCCTTGACAATGACTTGATTCTGAGAGAATTTGGCTCTGCCATCCATTACCTCTAAACAGCTGGCCAGCTCCCCTCTGTTCTTTCAAATCCAAGCCCTGTTTTGGAACTAAACCTATTTCAAACTAACTCTTGTATCCACCTTGGAGTTCTGTGTGCCTAAAGCCATGGACTGAAATTTTAACAGCCATGAGAATCTTACTAGCTGCTTGAAATGGGGGTTTCTGGTTTCTGGATCCCCCTCTCAGAACGGCCTCCCTCCCTCCCTCCCTCTCTCCCTCCTTTCTTTTCTCCCTTCTTTCCTTTTTTCCCCTCCCTACCTTCCTCCCTTCTTCTTCTCCTTTCTTTCCTTTCAAAAATAATAAACTTTATTTTTCAGAACAGTTTTAGTACAAAAAAAATTGAACAAATAGTACAGAGTTCTCATAACCCCCCACAGTTTCTTTATATTAATATTTTACATTAGTGTAGTACCTCTGTTTGTTATAATTAATGAACCAATATTGACAAATAATTATTAAGTAAAATCTATAGTTCGCAGTAAGTTTTACTCTTTCCATTGTATAGTTTTGTGAATTTCAAAAAAAAATGCATTTTATGTATTCAACCATTTGTAGTATTATACAGAATAGTTTTACTGCCCAAAAATTATTTGTACTTCATCTCTTCATCCCTTTCTCCTTTCCCCTGAACCTCTGAGAGGTTTCTATATAGTTTTGTCATTTCCAGAATGTCGGATATTTGAAATCATATACTGTGTAGCCTTTTCAGGCTGACTTGTTTCACTTAGCAATATGCATTTTAGGTTCTTCCATGTCTTCATGACTTGATAGCTCAATCTTTTTATCACAGAATAATGTTCCATTATATGGATGTGCCACAGTTTTTAAATATACTCACCTATTGAAAAACATCTTAATTACTTTCAGTTTGAACAATTATTTGAATAAAAAGTTGCTATAAAAATTTCTGAGTAGGTTTTGTGTGGATGTAAACTTTCAATGCAATTGGGTAAATCCTAGGAGTCTGATGACTGGATACTGTGATAAGACTCTGTTTAGATTTATGAGAAACTGTAAAACTGTCTTCTGAAGTGTCCGTACCACTTTGCATTTCCACCCGCAATGAATGAGGGTTCATTCACTCATTTGCACTCTCTTCTTTGCCAGCATCTATCTGGTGGTGTCAGAATTTTGAACTTTAGCCATTTAATAGTTGTCTAGTGGTATCTCATTGTTGTTTTAGTTCGCAGTATCCCTAATGACATATGATGTTAAGCATCTTTTCTGATGCAGGTTTGCCATCTGTTTATCTTTTGGGGAGGTTTCTTTTCAGATCCTTTTCCCCTTTTTTCAGTTGTTTTTTACTGTTAAGTTTTAAGATAGTTCTTTGTATATTTTGGATACAAGTCCTTTATCAGGTATGAGTTTTGTAAATATTTGCTCCCAGCATATGGCTTGTCCTTTTTTGTCTGTCTTCTGGAGAACAGGCATTTTTAATTTAAATAAAGCCCACATTGCTAATTTTTTCTTTGATGGGTCATTCTTTTGATATTGTATAAATAAATTTATTGCCAAACTAAGCTGAGGTATTCTTCTATGTTATCTTCCAGAAGTTTTACTGTTTTTCATTTTACATTTAATCCTGTGACATCTTTGGGGTTAAGTTTTTAAAAGTGTAAAGTTTGTATCTAGGTTCTTTTTTTTTTTTTGAAAGTGGACATGTACTGATGAGGTTGTGGAGAAAAGGAACCCTTTTGCCCTGTTGGTGGGAATGCAGACTGGTGCTGCCACTGTGGAAAACAGTGTGAAATTTCCTCAAAAAATTAAAAATGGAACTGCCTTTTGACCCAACAATTCCACTGCTAGGAATATACTGTAGGAATCCTGAAACACCAATTCTAAAGAACTTATGCACCCCTATGTTCATAGCAGTGCTCTTTATAATAGCAAAGTGCTGGGAACAGCCTAAGTGCCTGTCAGTAAATGAGTGGATCAAAAAACGGTGGTACATTTACACAGTGGAATACTATGCAGCAGAAGGAAGAAGGAACTTCTACCTGTTGGGACAGCATGGATGGAACTGGAGGAGACGGGGGGGCAGATAATTGTGGAAGGAAGGGAAAGAGACTAGACAAAGAACATGTATGAATGACCCATGGACATGGACAACAGTGTGGGGATTGATTGTGGGAGTGGGGGGTAGGTTAGGTGGAGGAGGGCAAAAGGGGAAAGATTGGAATAACTATAACAGAATAAAAATGAAAAATTATTTAGTTTACAATATTTAAAAATTGTTTTGAGACTTACTCTTTGACTCAGGTGTAATTTAGGAGTGTGATGTTTAGTCTCTAATTATTTTGGAGTTTTCTAAGTTATCTTTCCATTATTGATTTATAGTTTAATTCCAGCAGGTGTATGATTTTATTCTTTTAAATTTGTTACGATGTGTTTTATTGCCCAGAATGAGATCTGTCTTGGTGAATGTGCCATGTGATCCTGAGAAGAGTGTGTAATCATGCTGTCAGTACAGAAGTATTCTATGTGTGTCCTGTAGATTCAGTTGATTGATGACACTGTTTACTTCAACTACACACTTACTGACTTTCTGCCCGCCGAATCTATCAGTTATTGATAGAGGGTTGCTTAAGAGTCTGACCATAAGAGTGATTTTTTTTCTGTTCCTATTTGCGGTTTTATTAGTTTTGCCTCATATATTCAATATTTTGATGCTCTATTTACAGGAGCATGCATTTTATTTATCTGTCTGCTTATTTATTTATTTGACAACTGACATTTTATCATTATGTAGTGGCCCTCTTTATCTGTCATACTTTCTCTTTTGTTGAAGTCTAATTTGTCTGAAATTAACATGGCTACTCCGTTTTTCTTTTGATCGTTAGCATGGTGTTGGGTTGACCAAAACATTCATTTGTTTTTTAAGTAAAAATAAAAGACACAGCTTTCATTTGCACCAATAACTTTGTTGAACAATGTAGTCACCATTTTGTTCTACTGTCTTCTGCCATCTTTTAGGCAACTTCAAAATTCTGTCATCCCAAAGCTTTTTATCTTTTTGAACTAAGAACTGGTCCAGGTGCCTTTTTCAGTTTTCTAGGGAATTGAAATATTTTCCATTAAGAGAATTTCGTAGACTGAAATAAATGGAGATACAAGGGTGCAATATCTGGTGCATATGGCAGATGAATCAGAACTTCCCAGACAAGTCGTAACAGTTTTTGCCCAGTCATTGAAGAAACATTGCTGTCCTGTGCTATCCTGATGGAAGATTGTGTGTTTTCTGCTGACTAATTCCAGATGCTTTTTGGTCGAGTGCTGCTTTCAGTTGGTCTGATTGGGAGCGTTACTTGTTGAAATTAATCTTTTGGTTTTCCGGAAGGAGCTCATAATAGAGGACCCCCTTCCAATCCCACCATATATACAACATCACCTTCTTTGGGTGAAGACTGCTGCGTGCTGTGGTTGGTGGTGGTTCCTTTCACTTGCCCCACAATCTCTTCTGTTCCACGTTATTGTAAAATATCCACTTTTCATCAACTATCACAATTTTTTCCCTTAATTTAAATTTTTTTTTATCATTTGTATTGTTATTCTATTACAGTTGTTCCAGTTTATCCCTTTTGCCTTCCTCCACCCATCCCATAAAAACAGAACGTTTTCATTGTGTTGAAGTAGAGAATTGCCTGTGGAAATGCGGTCAAGAAGGTTCTTTTCACTTAACTTATGCAGGACCCAAACATCAAAGTGATTAACATAAGCAAGCTGGTGCAAATGATTTTCAATGCTTGATTTGGATGTTTTGAGTCTGTCTTCTATCTCCCACATGGTATAACTTTGATCGTTCTCAATTAATATCTTCATTGGATCACTATCAATTTCAGTGGGTCTACTCGCCCATGGAGTATCATCCAACAAGAAATTTCCAGCACAAAACTTTGCAAACCACTTTTGACGCATTCGAACAGTTACAGCATTTTCTCCATACACTGCGCAAGTCTGTTTTTTTATTTTTATTTCAGTTCTATTTTTACCTTTCTTGAAGTAATAAAGCTTAATTTGCCAAAAATGTATATTTTCTACCATCTTCAATATTAAAGTAGCTACACAAAAATTCACCAATTTTGATGTGCTTTTTAAATACATGCTGATATGACAGCTGTCACAGTGCTATCTAATAAAATTGATTAGAATGAAGTTAAAGACAACTAAGCTCTGCTAGAGCTATCGTATGGAAAAATCTGAATGAGTGTCTTGTCCAACCGATACATTTTTCTCCATCCCTTTACTTTTCTTATATTTGTGTCATTGTATTTGAGGTGGATTACTTGTAGACAATGTATATTTGAATCCTGAATTTTTATAATCATTATGATTATTATTTACTCTGGTAGTCTGTATCCTTTATTTGTACCTTCAGAGCATTTATTGTTAAAGCTATTATTGATATAGTAAGATTAATAATTACCTGATTTATAACTAGTCTTTACACTTGTTCTGATTTCATTTTTAATTTTTATGTATATGATTCCATTTTTTATTCTGTATTAGCGTGTCAGTTCTATTTTTTTACATTTCAGTGTTCGCCATTGTGTTTTAAGTGAACGCTTCTTTCAAATGCCAGTGTACTGCTTCATGGGTAGAACATGTACTTTATAACCAGGTATTCTCTCTTTTTCCCTCCTGTCCCATATAAAATTACTCTTATTCATTTCTTTTGTATATATGTTCTAATCACCCAATACAGTGTTTTTGTTATTATTTTGAACAGTTGCATAATGGTTTAACTAAGAATAAGAGAAAAAATATTTTATTTTACCTTCTTTAATTTTTTCTTTGATACCCTTTCTTTATGTCAATCAAATATCTGACCTGTGTCATTTTCCACCTCTCTGAAAAACTTTTATTCTTTGCAAAACAACAACTCCACTGGTGATAAAAACCTTCAGTTTTTGTTTGTCTTAGAAAGCTTTTATTTCTCTTTCACTTCTTAATGATAATTTTGTGAGATACAGAATTTGGTGAATTTTTTTTTCAAAATTTTAATTGTTTCACTCCATTCTCTTCTTGATTGTATCATTTATAGCAAGAAATTTGACCAGTACTCTGTGGATAAGGAATATTTTCCACTAGGTGGTTTCAAGGTTTTCTCATTGTCTTTGATTTTCTGCAGAATATGATATTACTAGGTATAGATTTTTTTTGAAATATATTATACTTGGTGTTCTCTAGGCCTTTTGGATCTGTGGTTTGATATATATCATTAATTTTGAAAAACTCTCAGCAATTGCATCTTTTCTTTCTTCTTTTCTGGTGATTATACCTTTTTAAATTCTCCAATTGTTCTTGGATGTTCTTTTTTTTTTTTATCTTTGCATTTCAGTTTGGGATATTTCTATTGACATGTCTTAAACTCATGGATTCTTGGCCATGGTCTATTTACTCATGAGCCCATCAAGGACATTCTTCATTTCCATTATGGTATTTTCTGTGTTTATCTTTCCTTTTGATTTTTTGAATTTCCATCTCTCTGCTCATGTTACCCATCTATTCTTGACTGTTGTCTTCTTTTCTAGCAGAGTCCTTCACATACTGACCATAGTTTAATGCCTTATCTGATAATTCCAAAATCTTTGTTTTATCTGAGTCCAGTTCTGATACTTGCTTTGTTTCTTCAGACTGTGTTTTTTCTCTTGCTTTTTAGCATGCCCTTTGATTTTTTTTGTTGAAATCCCAAAATGGTGTCTCAGGTAATAAGAACTGAGATCAGCAGGTTTTTACTGTGAGGTTTTATATTGATCTATTTATGATGGACTGTGTTTATTGTAGCTGTATGTTGTTGTTTTTTTTTCTCCCCTGTCTTCTTTAGGTTTACCTAAGAACTCCTTTGTAAACAGAGTTTGTGCCTTTCATCTCTCAGTTATAATTATTGTTATATTATAAGCCCTGTTCATGTGATGATGAGGTATTTGGAATGGTTACTCTTCTATAGCGTTTTGATTAAATCTCAGTATTTTTTTTAAAGTGGGACCAATTCCCTGAGTTGTGATCTTTAGAAACATTTCATAACTTTTTCTTTTTTTTAGCAGGAGTCTCCTATGATGAGGCAGGAAAACTAGAAGGAGCTGGAATTGGCTGATCGCCCTTCCCCAAAGTCAGATAAAGCTATGGTTAAAATAGATTCCCTCGGTGGGAGGCCTCTATTATGACAGCAATCTGGGAAAGCTTCAGAAAACAGTTACTTTCCCTGCTCCTCTTAAGGGATTTTCTCCAGTCTTCACCATGTTCTCATGGCGGGGTTTCTGGAGGTAAAGCCCACTGACTGTGGGGCCTGCCCTGAGGCTGAGTGACTAAGAGTTTCTTAGTTTTAAGCTCGTTCACACTGAGCCTCCAGTAATTTGTTAAAGTTGCCATTTCTGTATTCACGTGAGTTACTAACTCCTTTTGCTTTGCTTCAGGGAAGCTGATCTTGACTGCATTTTTATGTTTACCTGTCTCTCCGTATGGTGGCGTGGTGGTTTGCCCTGTAACCTGATTTCCCTGATAGATCTAAGAAAAGCATTGATTTGTCCATTAGTTTGCCTTTTATTGTTGTTGTTATGAGGATGGGAATGATGGCTTCCAGCTTCTTCACATGTCCACCCCAGGAAAGCTTTGTGCAGGTTGATAGAGAAAGCCTGATTCAGAAAGTTCTATAATCCCATTAATATATAAATCGACATTTTCTTATGTGTTCACTAATTTTGCTCACCACCATGACTTCAGCGGATGATTAGGATATCACTTAATATTTTTTCAGTTTATAAAAGTTCTAGGTGCTGTTCCTTTTGTACTTTGAAAGAGAAATTTAAGAAATATTTTGTGATTTACCTTGTTCAGTTGTTACATAAATGCTGTTGTGGCATCTCCCTTTCCTGAGGCAGGTTGTCTCACCAGTTTTACATCCTGTAGACTCTCAGACACGGATGGGCTCTGACTGAGTACCCTGGTTTAATTTGCACCTTTATTCTCTTTTGTTTTAGGTCTGAAGAAAATATTTGTGTAAATGTCTGGTCTTTTCACAAAATAAGCAAGATGTTTTAGAATGTACCTGCTGGGTTTCTTCTATTTCTGTAAAGGGATAGGAGGGTGCAAATTTTTTTTTTTTAAACTCTCCAAACTATTGTTTAAACCTCTCCTGATGGTTATATGGGAGAAGGGCAATAATTACTGCCTTTGTTCTTTAATTTAATTTGCCTTGTTCTTAATTTGTGCACACATACCTAGATGTCCAATGTCAAAACCACAGAATGCAAAGACATTTTATGTGATAACTTTAGCATTGATGCTGAGGTACCACATTAAAACATGAGTACATCAGTTTAGTTTTGGTTACTAGCTTTTTTTTTCTTTTTTTAAATAAGCACTTTGACTCTATGATCCAATAGGACAAGATTTCTCAAACTCAATCTTCCACTTATGTATGAGTTTACTAATCACATACTATGTGCCAGCACCATGCCGGTCACAGGTATATGATGGTGATCAAGGCAACGTCTGTGACTTCAAAGAACTTTCCATTTAGTGAGGCATAAAACAAAATTGTGTACTGTTAGTTTTGTGCAAGACTACCAGAAAAACCTGTTGATGAAACAAAGCAAAACTGTTAGACCCAGTGCAGTAAGGGACACACCACTTTGACAGAACCTGAGTAATTTACAAATGAAAATCAGGGGAACGCATTTATGGAGTTCAGGTTTGAGTTGGGTGATTTTAAACCAGATATTGCATGTCAGGGAACTGACCGGAATTGGGCAGAGTTTAGGACAGAATAGCTTTGTGTTGATGCCACAGAAAGTTGAGGTTCTTGAAGCATCCTTGACAAATTAACTGATCATCTTAATAAATGAGCTATTTTAGTTTATAGTTTTTGTTCCAGGGGCAATATTTCCCAGAGCAGGTAGCTAAGTTGTTTTGCGTCTTGTTAGGAATAATAAACATAGTAGTAAGAGTATGCCTAGTTCCAAAATTTTCAGAAAAGGACAACAAATTGTTAGCTTTAGTTGTCACACATAAATGAACATAAATTCTTAAAGTATAGCCATAGGAAGATTGGAGTAAAAGGGAAAATCCTCACCCTGTTAAATGAAAGAAAAAGAACTTTCTTTTCCTTGCTGGTTTTAATTTTAAAAAAGAATTAAATAAATGTGGTGAAATTCTTTTTGTTGTTGTTATACTAACATAATTCTATTTGGGGATGCAAATTAAAATAGAATTTTTTTTTTCCTAAAGCGACATTATAGACCTTTCTAATCAAAGCAATTTTTTAAAGTCTGCTGTATTTGGAATCTTTCATGCTAAGTTTGCAGACATGAGTGTTTTCATTAAGTTTTCCACACTTAGGCTGGGCCGGGTGGGGCCATGTGTACTGGCTGGACACTGAGGCCCAGTGTTTGCATGCTTCTAATAGGTCTCCCTTAAAGATGTGCCTGTGCTCAGCCTAAATAGGCTAAAATTCTGAGAGTCATTCGAGATTGGTTTGTAAGAGGCTGCCTGTTCTCTATTTTTTTTTTCACTTTTTAATTGCATTCATTGGGGTGACATTGGTTAATAAAATTATATTGGTTTCAGGTATACAATTCTACAATATATCATGTTCTCTATTTTAATAGTCCTGTGTTCTTTTCAAATTATTTGTAATAACTGGGCTATTCTTTTAATTTTGGAAGCATTTGTTGTGATGATCTGTAATGTTTTTGTTATAAATACATGTTTGTTTCCATAAATTTCAACCATTGTAAACATAGCGTATGACCACTATTCTCAAATATGCAGTAGAACTAAAACATTTAATTGGACATATCCAATAAATGTCCAAAAATAAAATGTTAAATTTATTAAGTCATCCCATATATAAGATACATTCTGAGGCAAACATTCAGGTAAAGGTTTTCTATCTGCTCCTTCCTCAAATATTTATTGAGTGACTGATGTGTATGGAAATATGTATTCTATTTTCAAATGCTGGGGATTTGGAGCTGGAAAGTCAGTGATGAACAGGATGGAACCAATGCCTGTCCTTAGAGGGAGACAAATGTTAAACAAGGAATGAGAAACATAAGTTTAGCATTAGAGCTCTAAGTGACATGAAAAAGCATGATCTAATATTATAAAAGCCTATAACCACAATAAGATACCAGGTTAAGAAAGGTTTTGAGTTTGTTGGGGTTTTTTTTTTTAAGATTTATTTATTTTTAGAGAGAGGGGAAGGGAGGGAGAAAGAGAGGGAGAGAAACATCAACGTGTGGTTGCCTCTCCCACACCGCCTGCTGGGGACCTGGCCTGTAAACCCAGGCCTGAGCTCTAACTGGGAAACGAACCAATGACCCTTTGGTTCGCAGGCCAGCACTCAGTCCGCCGAGCCACACCAGCCAGGGCCAGAAGGTTTTAATAAGGAGACGAAAGTTGAACTGAGAAGTGAAGAGAGTGGAAGGAATAGAAGATAGCGAGGCATAGAGTGATCTCCGTAGGGACAGAGAGGAGACTTGCAAGAACCCTAGGAAACAAGAACTACAACCCCAGGACCTGCCAGGGCTGCCAGAATGTTTTGCTCTTTAAATCGTCTTATTTAAATATTCATTATTTTATGAGATTATATAAGCATTTTAAAACAATCTATATAAAGATGAAATGCTTTTATTAATTTCTCTAAATGTTTCATAACCTTACTCTTTGTGATTTTAAACAATTGTGAATGCTCTTTTAACATGTTCTTACAAAGACTGAGCTCTCATCTGCATACTTGCCAACAGAAGTAGCACTTTCGCTTTCACATTAAATAAACAAACCTAGAACTTAGGAGGTACTGTTATGTTAATTGCTGCCTTGGAATGGTTATTTATGTCATTTTGTTTATTGACAGTGACTAGAATTACAACAGCAGTATAATCATCGTGGAGAATAGTGAGGCTTTTCTTTTAATCAGGAGAATTATACTTCTAATTTAATAAAATTTCTTCTAAAAGAGAATTGGATATTAACTTAAAGAAATATGAAGGGTTTTTTTTACCCTGTGTTTATACAGAACATTAGAGAAATCCCCAAACCTCTAAATCTTCATTTCCCAACCAAAAGAAAGACAGTAATAAAATTGCCTCTGTAAGCAAATTATTCCTTACCATAGTTTCTCTTTGTGTAAGTACTGCATATTCAGTATAGTGCTTCATAAGAACTGTTACGTGTAGTTTTGTATCAACTCATTGCTTATCTCACTAGAGAAATAATAGGCAGGTTAGCTACAAATAGGTGAGTCAGTTAGATTCAAACTGATTTCTTCGTCGCTCGTTGTTCTGACGGTGCCTCCAAGGACAGTTCAAAGGATCCCACTTGATTGACCACCGCTGTCAGCCTCTGCTGCTGTTAGTGGTGAATGGATGGAGCCCTACAGTTCCACTCGCAAAGTCACTGTGCTCATTTGCACCTGACATAGTGGGAGGAAAGCTCTACACAAGGGTCTGTTGAGGTGCTTGCGGTTAGAGGTATCTGTCTTGATTAGTAGGCCCATCCACTTCCCTCTCTCTGTTGAGCTCAGGGACTATAGTTCTAACATTTGTCTTTATGACCTCAGACTCAGTTTGTACAAAAGTAATGTGACAACCTCACTGAAGTTCAGAACGTCAGCGTATACATTGATCAGTTCTTGGGGTACTCGGCCTGTCACCCTCTTTATGCCTCAGGATTTGATGAGCGGACATTGGGAGAATTGGTAGAGTATGAATGAAAGCGGACTCATCACTACCACTTCCCACAGGGCCCTGTGCCCAGCTGGTCCCAGACACAATGTTTTCCCTGATATGTGATTATTTTGCTGAATATTATCTGATTTCCCCAACTCTGCAAACCTTTACAAATCTCTGTTATTTAAGACCAAGCCCCGGTGTCCCTGGTCTACTCTGCCAACCTTCATTGTCCCACCCTAGCTAAGAGTTGTTTTCTGCATTTTGAGCCTCATTTCTAGGACTATGCATCAGATTCTGCCTTATATTGGAATTAATTGTGTAAGTACCCCTTAACTCTCATTTCCTTGAGAGCAAAGTTATAATCTTGCTTATTTTTATATCCCTCAGAGCACTTACCAAATGCTAGACCAGCGATATTCAACCCTTTTCACCCATGGCACATATAAACTAATTACTAAAATTCTGCGCACACCAAAAAATATATTTTTGACCGATATGACAAAAAAAAAAGCTATAATCTTGATTCATTCACACCAGACAGCTGGTGCTATGTTGGCTGTTGTCATTTTTTTATATGACAATCTAAGGGAAAAGAGGTCAGTGCTCCCGACTAAATAGTCAGGTATTGCATGAGTTAAAAATTCTTTTGTTACACAGGTTGAAATCACCAGACTAGACTATGAAAGGCAGTATTGCAGAGGGTGTAGAGCTTGAGCTCTGGAGCTAGGCTGACTGGTTCTCAGCTCCACCAATTAATGTCTTGTATGACCTTGGACTGGGTTCTGTGCTTCAGTTTCCTCATTAGCTTGTTGCGAGGTTTTAATGAAACAGCACGTGTAAAGCACTCGGCACCACACCCGGAGTTTGGCAGGGGCTCACAAAATGGTCACAGGTATATTGGACATGAATTCATGAAGCCCAAACGTTACTGCCTACTCTTTGACACATTCACAGATGTTGTTTGAGTGTCTGCTTTGTGCTGGACACTCTGCTGAGTGTTGGGACTGCAAAAATGAATGCTGAGATATCTTTCTGACATGGAAGAGAAGTCCCAGTGTCACCGACAAAAACTCAGCATGGTTTATCTTTTGGTGGCAGGACATTTTGGTGGCAGTGCATGGTGAAGTAACTTCCATGGTAATGGAGAGTTTATGTACCATAAAATGGGCATCCTTGGACTGTGATATTCACTAAGCACTTGATAATGGGTAAGAACCTGGATCTCAACATCAGGAAATGAAATTATTTTGTTTTTTATGATCTCTAGGTTAGCCAATTTCTAACTCCTTGATGATGAAGCCTATTAACAGAGATGCTAATAGGGAATGAGATAAACTGAAGCTTTTGTTCCTCGTCTTTCTACGCTAGCTTGTCAGTCATAGTAAGTTAATATCGACCTCAAAGATGGACAGGAGAAGGTCACCCCGAATAGCACCCGCCTGCTATATCATTCCGTAAATTCTTGATAATAGACAACAGGAAGAAAATCCCCCGCAGGCCAGACCTGAGTCTGGTTCCACTGATTTTGGTAGAGCACCAGCTTTGTCTAGTGGAGACCTTCGAATGCTGTGTTTTGATGCTCCTTGTGCCTCCTGTTGAAAGAAGAGCCTTGCTGGTACAGTATGCTGTACAAAGTGGATTAGTATCAAGATAGGCCTTCTCTGAGAAGGTAAAAATCCTTTCCGGTGTCATCCCAGTGATTGTGTGGTTTCTCTCCCTTCCCACTGTTCCTTCCTTCTCGCCTGTCTCTCTTCCGTACTTTGAAATGGCCAAAGCGGGACTAATCTCTGAAGTGGAATATAGAGTCCTGCTTTGAATCATGGCCCATTTTAATTTGAGCTTTTCCTACCTCATTTTTCCTGAAAAATTCTACCATTTGACTTTTAATAGGGGTTGTTCTGTGAACAATATTTCAGAAGCAGTTACAGGTTTCAAAGTTTTACATTTATATGATAATTTATAGTCCAAGTGCTTTTATATTTGCACATGCATTATGAATTCCGCTGCCTGATCCCTGAAAGGGGAGACTGCTTCCCTCTCCCCCTATTGCCAGTGAGCTCATTGAGGCAAATGCCTAGACGAGCAAAAAGGTAGAATCTGTTTCATGAAGATAGAGCTACCTCAGAATACGAGCAATAAAGACGCAGAGTACCTTTGGCCAAAACAAGGATTTTACATTAAGGACACAGAATGTCTCACGCAGTAGGAAACAGAGAGTGCAGCCGGGTCTCATAGGGCGAGACAGGGCAGAACTGCACCCGTGGTTCGAACCTCTGCCTCGCTCTTCTTTTTGTCTGTCTGCCAGTCTTCTCTGTCTCCCTTCGCCTGGTGCCCCACATTCCTGCGTGACCTGGCCGCCTAGCCACCTGGTCTCTGTCACCTTAGTTCATTAGATCAGCAGAAGCAAATTCATTCTCTGAATTTCAATTCTCACTTCAGGAGATGGAGAGAATTGGATTGGCTGGCCCAGTGAGGGTCAGATGTAGACCCTCAGTCATTTCAGCTCTGGGTGCATATGAAGTCTTCTAGAGTTTGTAATTAATTGCAGGTTCAGAGTATGTTCACCCATAAACATGTAAATCCTTAACTTTTTATGATCTGGAATATATTTCAAAAAGGAAGTTAACTCATTTTTCCTGAGTTATGGGGACATAATGCTTTGTGGATTGCTCTCTTAAACCCTCACTCTGCATTAGCACACTGTTGTCGTTTTTTCTCGCTAGACTGTGAGCTTCTTGAGGACAGTGACCATGTGTTATTCATCCTTCTGACTCTCAATGCCTGGCACGATGCTAACGTATTTAAGTGTTCAGTGAATACTGACCACATGAGGAAATAAATAAAAAGTTTTCTCCATGAAAAGGCATTTTTTTGTGCTCACACATTTGTAAAATCTGTTTTGTGTTTAAATCGCAAACAACCATGCCTAAAGTGATGAGCAAAAGCAGTTTCTATGCTGTTGAGATGTACTGCCCTGTGATGTAGGCAGAGAGCAGTAGGGAAACACCAAGAAGAGCCAGCAGGTGAGCCCCAGGAGTGTAGCTACAGTGGGATAAGACTAATTCCTGTTCCAGGAAACCGTGGATCTCAAATAAGTAGACAGTAATATTCCAGGGTGGTTTCAAATAATATGAAGATGTGGTCAACTGGAAATATCTTGTGTGCTCTTATTTATTTCCTTAGATGTTCATTTCAGTTCTTATTTTTATTTCGAAAGTGTTTATTAAAACTGTGTTAGTTTTCTATCGCTGCCAAAGCAGATTACCAAAAACTTGGTGACTTAAGCAACAAAAAATTGTTTTATAGTTCTGGCGGTTGGAAAGCTGAGACATGTCTCATGGGCTAAAGTCAAGGTGTTAGCAGTGTTCTGCTCCTTTGGAGGCTCCAGGAGAGAATCCGTTTCTCTGTCTTTTACAGCTTCTAGGAGTTGCGAGCCAAGTGGCTCATGTTTTCATGTTTCCCTTCCTCCGTTTTCAATGCCAACCAGATTGTGTCAAGTCCCTCACACTTCTTATCCCTGTGACCTTGTCATTCTCCCTCTTCCATGTTTTAAGGACCCTTGTGATTACACTGAACCCACCTAGATGATGCAGGACAGTCTCCCTATTTGAAGGTCAGCTGATAAGCAACCTTAACTACAACTGCAAACTTAATGCCCTTTTCCATGTAAAAGAGCCTATTCAAAAGTTCAGTGGAGGTAGGCATCTTTATGGGGCTCTCATTCTGCTGAACACATCTGCTGTAGAGGATGTAAAGGTAAACACTATATTAAGATCAAAGAGATTTATTGTCTAACAAAAAGGCCAACTCCAGGTCATCTGGTGGCAAATTCTCTGTCTCAAAATTTCCCTCACCACTTACTCAAAGGTTAAGCTTCTTGGCCTCTGACTGTGTTAGTCCCAGGTCACATTTTCTAGCCATAATTTTTGGGCTGCCACTACTGATCATCTAGTGTGTGTCAAGACTTATGGTCATTACACTAGGATACACTGCTATAAATGAGACATTGCTTTTTGACTAGACAAATAAATATATTATAAAGAAGTTATGACACAAAGTAATTTCTCCTGAGAATGGAAACTAAAAGTTACAAATTATCCCCAAAGTTAAGTTATATTTAACATCCTCAGGCTAAATGCTGTATGAGAGAGAGATTCTTAACCATAAAAATATTATGGTAAAAACTATAGAGTTTGGACTCATTTTCAAGGAGTTAATGCAATAGAGTGTTAATGGCAGATTTTTTTTTTTAGGTATCTTCTTTGCACATTTAGCCTTCAAGGACAGGTTTGAGGATCTATGAATGATATCCATAGTTTGCATTTAAATTTGAAAGTTATTTATTAAGTGACATTTTCATCAAGATACAAAACCTTCCTCGTGGTTAGTGATTGCATGAAGTCATTTTTAGTACATGTGAAAGACCAGTGAATCAGAATATTTATAGTTTAGTGCTTTTAAAAATGTCCTTCAAACGTGTGTGCATGTAATAGCTTCAGAGAATATCAACTCCAAGTTTTACAGGACTTAGGCTAAATATCAAACTCAGCCTAATAAGTGGATTTGTATCCATGTGTTCATGGTGATTGACAATCTAGTTAAATGTGTGTAAAACCAGAAAAATAATATTAGGATCAGTCTGGGTCAGATGTTTTTGTTTCACCTGGGCTGACAGTCACTAAGCCATTAAATATTTTCAGAGTAAATGAATTAATGATATATCAGGTAGAAAAGGATAAGTATAGAATGATAGTGGGATGCTAATTATGCCCCTGTGTTTCTCAAACCGGGATTTTGTAGGAGTCATTGGCATGGTATTAGGGGACCCATGGAGGCATAGAATAAACATTGTACATCTTCTTAGAAAGGAACTGTTCCGTGCTGGGAAGGTGGCTCAGTTGGTTGGAGCATTGTTCCGGTAAACCAAGGTTGTGAGTTCGACACCCAGTGAGAGCACATACAAGAATCATCCAATGAATGTATAAATAAGTGGAACAACAAACTGATGTTTTGCTCTCTCTCTCTAAATTCAGTTTTTTTTAAAAAAGAAAGGATTATTCTTAAATATTTGAAAGACATAAGTTTAACAAGTGTACTTGCTGAGTAATTTAAAATATTTTTATATTATTACAAAAATCATCTAAAAATCACTGAGAAAAAATTTACACACATTTTTTATAATAGCATTTTTTGGTATCTTACTTTTACCAGGTACTTGAAATTTATTACATTAAACAACTTGCCTAAGTCATTTCCTATTGATTTTATGTGTGTGAAATTAAATGGTTCACAAGTTTTGTTATTTTAGTGAAACAACTGTACAATATTGTTCCTTCTCCCTCACTCCCCATCCCTTTTTTAAACTGATTATTTTGGTATTTCCCTCCATATATCTAAATACTTTTATACCACTATTTTTCTTTTTTTTTTAATTTCGAGCTTTTTCTATCGATTTTCCACTGTGGAAGCAGAACATGTTACTGCCCTTCATCCCGCCACTCGTGCATCCACGTTTCCCTTTCACTCTCTCTTCACCCCAAGAGTTTTACTGTAATTTTTATGAAATCGATATTCAATATTTACATGAGTATGCTGCTTAAATGCCACTAAAGATAAATCATGGAGTTCTTCCCATCACAGTTTCTTTCTAGCCTATCATTTTCTTTCGAAGTAATAGCTATCTTGTTTTTTAATTTGTTTGGTTTTCTAAATACCACTGTCTCAGACCTAAATTCTTCACCAGTTGTCTCAATGCCTTCCCAAAATGTTGACACACTTCTGGTGTTCTATCAGATTCCAGAAGTCCCTTCCTGGAGCCTTGCTCTCAGCAGTGCCCGGTGTACTCTGTATCCAGAGAATGTTTACAGGAACAAAGTTTAAGTCATTGGCAGGGGCTGGGGCAAGGCGGTCTCCTGGCCACAGGAGTGGGCGAGAGGATCTGGGCATCTGTTTCTTTTTTCTTTGTCTTTATTTTTACTTTTTGTAATGGTTTTATTGAAGTATAACTCACACACCATACCATTTTACCATTTAAAGTGTAAAATTCTTATTTTTTAGTATATTCTCAGACTTGTACAGCCACCACCACAATCACGTTTAAAACATTTTCATCACCCCAAAAAGAAACCCTATGTTTGTTAGCATTTCTTCTCCTTTTCTCACTAACCTCACTAAGTTTGCCGTCATACTTTTATTTCTTTTGAAAGCTATAGCTTTTCTGGCCACTGGTTTTCATAGGACCAGTGTAAACCGAGTTATTGGCAGAAAGACTGTGTTCGTGGGAGTGCCGCCCGGTGGCCGAAAGCCCCTGTGCCACTGGACCCTGTCTAGCCCTGCTAGACATTTTGTCAGGTCTGTACGGGAGGGTTTTATGTTTGCCTGTTAGGGTCCCAATACCTATAGTTTTGGGGAACATTTCCACCCAAGATTTAAGTATTGAAAAGTAAGGGCGAATGGAGGGTTTGGTGGAAGACTTACTCTTTGGATCCACCTCTATTATCTTTCTTTCCTGCTTTGGTGAATACAGTGGAAGACAAAGGCAGATATTTCATTGGTGGTATTATTAGCCTGCCACATCAGGACATAGCAGGTTAAATTTCAACAGATCAAAATGATTTAAAAGAAAAATGTCTCAGATAATTGTTCCCAAATAAATCTAGAATATCTTTGGTTAAAAATAAAAAAGAAACTTTCACTTTTTCCAAGACTAGTTTCCTGGGAGGCTACAAATTCTTTCAGTGTGATCAGCTAACTTGAAGAAGGAAAAACATGTTGAAAATGTGGTCAAGCCAGGTACCTTATTTTTTAGCTTTTACTTTTGATATAATTTATATACAAGAAAACACACCCATTTGAAGTGTACCATGTGTCGAATTTTGTTGAATGTATATACCTGTGCAACCACAGAAGATACAGAAGAGTTCCATCAAATAATATCTTCCCTATCCTTTTGCAGTCAGCCTCCCTACCACCACTAACCTCTGGCTTCCGCTGATTTCTCAGTGCTTTCTGCACTGTAGCTTTCGCTTGGCTCTTCTGGAATTTCATATAAATGGGAATATGCAGCGTGTACATTTTGGTATCTGGCTTCTTTTCTCATTCTCGTTATTGCATATATCAGTAGTTTATTCCTTTTCATTGCTGGATAGTATGGTATGATTATGCCACGATATGTTTATCTAGTCATCTGTTGATGGGCATTTGGGTTGTTTCTACTTTATGGCTGTTACGAAGAAAGCTGTTATGATTGTTCACGTACAAGTCTCTTTGGAGAACGTGTTTACATTTTTCCCGGGCAAATAATACCCAGAAGTGGAAGTACAGAATCACATTGTATATTTATAATTAACTTTGTAAGAAATTACCAACTGTTTTCTAAAGCGTTTATGTCAATTTATACTCTGTCAGCTACATATGAAAGTTCCAATTGCTGCTTATCCTTGTCAATGCTTAGTATTGTCAAACTTTTTAATTTTGGTTCTTTCACTGCTTGTACTATCTCATTTGGAGTTTAATTTGCATTTACCTAATCACTGATTATAAGCATCTTTTCTTGTGCTTATGTCTTATCTTGTGCAATGTCATTAAAACCCTTTTGCCTGTTTCTAATTGAGATGACTTTCTGTAGAGTTGTAAGAGCCATGTGTTATCCTGGATGTAAGTCCTCTATCAAATATATATAGTGCAAATATTTTCTTTTGGTTTGTGACTTGCCTTTTTATTTCTTAACTGTGCCTTTTAAAAAGCTAAAATTTTTAACTTCCATAAAAGCCAAGTCATTTTTATTTTGTTTTGGTTTATGTTTCATATGTGCTAAGGAATTTTTTGATAGTCTGAAGTTGTGAATATTTTCTTCCCTAATATTTCTGAAAGTTTTTAGTATTAGCTTTCTTTTTTGGATCTATAATTTTGAATTATATTTTGTATACGGAGTGAAACAAGGCTTGAGGTTTCTTTTCCCTAAGTGTAACCACTTGTACCAGGACCATTTATTAAGGAAAAAGCAACAAAATACCTTGTACGATAGCCATTAAAATATCTTTCCACCTTTGCTGAAATTATTGACCATAAACGCACAGGTCTATTTCTAAATTTTGTATTCTGTGTTGTTGAGCTATTTATCTATCCTTATAACAATAACCATACTGTCTTGATTACTGTAGGTTTTTGTTAAGTTATGAAACTAGGTAGTATAAGTCTTCAGACTTTGATCTTTGTTTTCAAAGTTGTTTTGGCTGTTTCCTTGGTGATATCATATAAATTTCATAATTAGTCAAGTTTTACAGTTCAAGGTAAGAAATATCAGTGGCAATAAAGACAGCCCTTTTATAGTGATAGAAGGGTCAATTCATCAGAAGACCTAATGATCTTAAACATTAAGTAAGGGCATTTACAGTTGGGATTGTTTTGCAGTCAGAAGGAGTTGCAGTTAGAGAGTGAAACAGTTAATGTATCTCTCTGTATCTGGTTCTTTGAGGGCTACACACACCTCACCTGTTCACTCTTGAGCTGAAGAATCAGAAGTTGGCTAGAGTAAAGGGGATGGCTGTGTCTGGCCTAGTCACAGGTAACCATCTGCAATTTTATAGGAGTTACGAGAGTACCGAAATATCAAGTCTTATCTAAATCACACTTAGAAGGGTGATTTTTTGTTTTTTAGTAAATTATTGCCCAGAACACAAATAGGTATGGAGGTTCATAAAAGGAAGCGTTGAGAAGATTTATTTATTGATTTTTAAAGAGAGACAGAAACATCAATATGTTGTTCCACTTACTTATGCATTCATTGGATGCTTCTTGTATGTGCCCTGACCGAGGATCAAACTTGCAACCTTGACATATTTGGAGGATGATCTGAGTAACTGAGCTACCCATCCAGGGTCGAGAAGAGTTTTTAACTGTCACTATTTTTCAGGAATAAGGGCTCAGGTAAAGTTGGACACTGTCAGTGCCTGTTGTCACCTGACTTTTTAATTCTCCTTGAAACCAATATTACCATTGTTGGGAAGGAAAAAATAGTCTCCTCTTATTACTAAACACAATGGGTTTGTCCACCTGGTACTAGCAGGACCAAACTCTAAACACTGAAAATTGCAGTGCAGAAAGATTGGCTATTTTATTATAAATAGTGTCACCCAGGAGAACGGGAAGCTAACCTTCCCAAACTCCCTGACCCAGGGTTCAGGTCATATTTAAAGGCTTAAGGGGAACAGATATGCAGAAGTGCTGGTGGGGCTAGCTTTAATTGGGGGACCTTGGAACCTGACCATTTATGATAGAGGGAGTCAGCACTGGATCTTTGTGGACAACGGACCCTTTGCCTCTGAAAGGGTTCTGGTGTTCAGCTTTCGGCCACATCCTGGTCCTTTGGTTTACATGTGTTCGTGTGTGTGGAGGAGCGATGGGCATGAGACTTTGGTTCCAGTGGAGCTGGAAGTCGAAGTTCTGTCTTCCGCACATGTTTTTGGCTGCATGACTTGTGGTTTTGGTCTGTTGTCTCTGAAAAGCAACTCAGTATCTTGTCAAACAGAATTGGACTATTTTTTTGAGGTGGCTCTGTAGTTAAACACTCTATCAATCTTAGATTTTCCAACGGACAAAAGAAAAAACAAACAAACAGAAGTTTGTTAACATATGCATTGTACATGCATGTAAACCTGGGAGTACCTAGTGATAAGTAACCCAAAGGGGTGTTAAAACTTTGGTTTTATATATTATCTTAGGCTAAGACAACCAAAAAGGAATTTGGGGTTTCTGGTCAAGGGAGGCAAGTTATTGGACGGTGACTGGGAAAAAGCATGGGAGACAAGGGCTATTTAGTGAGGTTTGTTAAGAGACCTCCTCCCCCTCCTGAGGGAGAAGGAGACACCGTTAGAGACGGAAATTTCCTTAGCAAAAGCAAAACTCATTTCTTATTTCTAGAGTTTTTCTGAGTCTGTTGGTTCTCCTTGGTTTTTAGCTCCAAGTAATGCACATGCCAAAGAGCCATATTTTAGAGAGGTATGTTCTGGCCTCCTCACCATTTCATTTTTTCCCTCATTAATAAAATTAATTAATTTTGACATGTTTACTTCATATGTGCATAAAAGCAATTTTCTTGACTTTAAAAAAATGTATACTTTGACATGCCTTAGATCTTGGTGTGTACCCTGTTAGGTGGGTGTGTTTATATATCCAGGTTTGTCCCTTAAAAGTATCTGCTCAATTTAATTTATCGAGAAGGGAGTTTTATGCTGAATAGTGTCTAATATTGACAGTTTTCTTTCTGTATGTCCTGAAGTTTGCTCTTGCTTGGCTCCTCAAACATCAGTAGGGTCTCTTACATATGAATAGAGAACCACACTAAAAACGCCTGCATTTGATGACAGTGAAAGAACTTTCTCATTGGCAAGACTGATGAGTATGATCATTATATTATATTTTGTTGATTCTAAGGTACACATTTTTTTTCTATTTACCTTCTTTGAAATCACTATGTTTCATACTGTCAGTGCCTTCTTAGATCTGATGGAATATGGCATACATGTTTTCTCTTTTCCTGTTCTCTTCTGTCATGGACATAGTAACAAGGTGGCATAATAAATAATTTTATTAGAATTCTTTAAGGTTCTAGACACCTTTACTTGCAATACATTGTGTTAAGTCTAACCAGAATAATTGTTTTCAGTTTGATAGTCCATTCATTAGTTTGGAGTTTTCAAACTTCTGAAGAAGGTAATGCACCTGGTTTCTTTATAAATATTTTATGTAATCTTTATTGTATTTTTTTTCATTACCACTGAGTCCCCTCATACCCCCTTCCCCCAGCAATCACCACACTGTTGTTCACGTCCGTGAATCCTTTTTCCTTTTACTCTTACCTTGGAGGAAGAAGAATAACTTCTGTATTTTACACTTTGCCTCAAAGTTTCCCACAGCGGCACCAAGCCAGTGACAGAGTATTTAACTATTTCATTGTGTTACCTGCTTGTTTGCAGTAATCATCATGGTTCATTGACATACCCTGAAGTGCGAACCAGCCTCCCACACCTCAGTGGTTGTAGAGCTGGGAGCATGTTTTTGCTAGGTCTTTGCTAAGACCACTATTTTTTTTTTTTAAGTATCTAAACTATAGTAGTTAGATGCACAGTATTCAGCCTTGAGTTTTCACAGATATTTAAAGATGTTTTAGATGTTGTCATATCATAAAGTTTAGGGGAGAAAAAAATATTTTCCTTTATCATCTTAGTTTCTCCAGTTGAGGCCCTGTAAAGGAGGCTGGCCAAAGACATACCAAGGAGAGAAAAACAAACGATTTTATTAACACTTGTATTACACATGTAACACATGGAAGAAGCACCCAGAGATGAGTAACTCAAAAGGATGGTTAGAACTTGGACTTCTGTACCATCCTAGGCTGAAGGAAAAAGGGATTTTAGGTTTTTGAGCAGGAGAGTAAAGTTATTGGAAGGTGACCAGGACAAGTTTGGTAAACGCGGGCTGTTCAGCAAGGCTTGTAATACAGATTTAGCTGTGTTCATTTTCATTGATTAGTTGCTAAGAGTCTTCCTCTTTCTAGTATGGGAGAAGGAAACACCTTTATAAATGGCAATTTCCTTTACAAAAGAAAATTTTATGCTCTGTTTTTAGAGCTTTCCCTGTGTCTATTGGTTCTCAGTAGAGTTTACTCCAAATAATCCATATTCCAAAGAGGCATATTTTTGGGCAGCATATCCTGGTGCCTCTCAAGGTAGATTCTTTTGTACTGTGTGCTTATCACAGAACATAGACCATGGTTGTGTTCTGTTCTCATTCATTTTGTTGCTCTGGAAGGGACCGAGTGGTTAGTCCCCACTGAGTACTGACATACCCTGTTCAATAGAGAATCCAAAAAACACACAATTCCAAAACAGGGATATTGAAATGAATGTGCAGATGGATGCAAAACTGGTTTTTCCACAGGTGGTGAGGTCAGGGAGGAGGAAGGGAGGAAGTCAATTAAACCTCTATCAGACAGGAAATAATTTTCATGTCTAGTATTTTGCATTACTGTAAGGCATCTGTAACTTACAGAGTTGTAAAATAGCTCAAACAGTGCACAGGAATAGGTAATTATAGTGTTCCTCTGAAGCACACATTATATATGACTTTCAGGATATATTTCAGAAGCTGGATGTTAGTAGGATCATAACAGTGAAAATTTGGATTGAAGAGGAAGAAACTAGAGGCATCAAGAGCAGCTGAGAGGCAATTGCAGTGTCCGAAGGGGACAGTTCTAAGGGGTGTGGCTAAGCCGAAGATGCTGGGGGGGAACGGGGGGGCAAAGCAAGTTACTAAGCCGGGGTGGGGTTGACCATAACTGTGGATTGATTCAAAGTAGGAAATAGGCAGAAAGTAGGAAATAGACTAGACCAGAATTTGGATCCTGGATCTACGAGGTTGTGTGACCTCACACAACTGTGAGAGAGATATTTGACCTCTCTCAGCTCGAGTCTGCTCGTTCATAAAGTGGCCTAAAAATACTAGCCATCTTCTGGTATTGTTGTATTATGTAAATTAAATTAGATAGTACACACTAAGTAAACTCTGATCATAGTCAAAGATGAATAAATTGTAGCTGCCTCCACTTCTTCCTTTTTTCTTTATTAAGGTTTTATTCCAATAATGAAAACCCAGGAATGAGTGGAATCATTACCTATGAAAAAGACCTAAGGCTAGAAGATCCCATCTAGTAGGCAAGAGGAAGTGGGTGAAAAATAGGTGGATGAGTAGTATTTATTAACTTTATTATCAAGTCACAAGGTCAGGAGGGAGTCGGTCTAGGAAGAGTCAGAGACACAGTTAATTAACCCAGCAAGTAATATCACAGAATTAAGTAGAAGGTTCAGTCAAGAAAGAAGGATGACTTTAGTAGGGACAAGAAAATTTGGGGAACGTGATGTTGATGATGAGAGACTTGGGAACATGAGATATGCAATACTTCTGTGAAATTCAAGCATATGAGTGTTAGGAAAAGGCCTAAGTTCTCATAATTTGCTAATTTCACTAACTAATGACTTTTAAGAGGCATAGGGTGAGAGTTTAGAACAGGTTCTGTAGGGATTTTAAGAGAGAGTCAGGAAGAGTGAGACGAAGTCAGAGTTCTGATGAGTATAATGCAGGTCACAGAGCTCAAGTTCATCTTGCGTGGGTGTCATGGTGCTACGCAGTAGGATTCATGCAGTTTCACTGCAACTCACTTTTGAAAACCAGACTACAAAGCAGATCTAGTGAACCAACTTAAAGCATTTTGCGTCTCATGGGGGCTGAGTTATCGGCAAGGACAGGGCATGAAATACGCTATAGCACGGACCATCATTCACCCCAATATAGACCCCCTCTGTCCCATCCAGGGTTGCAGGCTGATGTCTCCATGGCAAGGTGAGACCACAGACTGTTTTCTTTGGTTCTCTTGGTTTTTTTAAAAGAAAATATGAAACAGCTGCCAAAATTTTAATAAGGATATTTCACATACAAAATTAGAACTTTGCTTTTAAAAAAAATGGATACTCTGGCTGGTCGGGGTCTGCATTCCATGCCTGAGAGCAGTTGGTGAAAGGCCTGTTTCTGAACCTCTCAATGATGGTTGAATGGTGTCCAGTTTGTTGCAGTCCGCACCGCTCCCTGTTGACCTTAGAGAATGTCAGCTTGACTCATTTACCTTACCTGCTAGGCCCCATGAGACAGCTATCTTTGTAAACCTTGGTTCATCCTACATAGTAATTATTCAGGGCTTGGAGTTGTTTCTATGTGGTTAATGTGTAAACCCTGGAAAATCCCTTTACCCTCACTTGCATAGCACTGAAATGTATTCCCACAGCTCATTATATTCATCTAAGATGAGAATGAGTTGTTTACACCTCAATGAGAAAAACAATGCATCATATCTATTAAATGCTTTAACTTTATGGAAAAGTTAGGCAGGAGAACTCTCATGACACTTTATTCTTAACCTAAGTCATATGGAAAAGTTATTATAATTCTACCATCTGTTCAAGTTTTTAAAGCCATTTTGGTAAACTTAATGCTATTGCAAAATACATGCCTTAGCACTAATTAACCAAAAAATCTGTTTCATTCTTCTCAAATAATGAAACAAAGTCAAAAACATGTTTTCTTAAAGAAAATCTAATTTATGACACTTTCCTAAGCCTTTAAACCACCCTTGTGATGTGTTCATGAACACCAGCATAAGAATAGCAAAAGGTCACATCGAATATTCCCTTTAGGAAAATCCACAGACTGCAAGCTTTAGACATTTACAGTTATAATTTAGATTGCTATTTCCACTTAAATACTATTGTCCTTTTTGGCTGCTATAAGACTTTTGTAGTAATTTAGGGAGAAGTAGGGGATCGAAGGACAGGGCTTGAGGAACATGGGGAATGTCTGTAAGGCCAATATTGATTTAATATCCAAGTCTAAATACCACATTACTCTTCAAGAAACCTAATTAATTGAAATATGTGCTGAGTACACTCTATTAAATGTTGTTAGCCAATGGTTTTTCAAAACTTTTAGTAGTCTTTTGATATGTGAATAGAATGTATCTATTTTCATTATGTTTTTGCTAATATTCTGCATTTTTAACATTGCCTTATTTTGCTGTCACTGTTCTCTTGTTTCTGCTGTGTCTTTAGTGTATCATCCCAAATTATCCTCGACCAATATCATTTTTATTTGATCATAAGCCTACTCAGAAAACTTAGAGAGATTCTTCATTTTTTAAATTAAATAACATCTAGATTCCTTGGGGTCCTTACCACCTGTCATTCCAGTTATATTTCCCACTGTCCATTATACTAAACTCTTCACTTCTGGGAGATTATTTTACTCAAGATACTGAATACATCTCTCGCAAGGGCTAGGTCTCATTCTGTTCTACAAGGGATAAACCTTTCGTCTTTCCTTTCTGGAAAACCCAAGCCACCCCGCCATAAGAAGCAGCTAGGACAAATGGTGATGAGAGTAACAGTGAGTGAGTGTGTGCCTGTGTGTTAGGGAGAAAGCAGATATGGCAAAATGTGATAAAAGGGTACACAACTGATAAAGGGCACACAGGTATTTCTTGTACTATTGCAATTTACTATGGATTTGGGCTATTTCAGAATAAAAAGCTGTGAAGAAAAGAAGCAGTCTAGATTAAATCAGTCACTCACAAGTGAAGTTTGGCCAGTTTGGGAAGATATACTAATCTGATATATTTAATTATTGGTAATATTAATAGGCTCCCTCTGCCCTCTGGGGAAAAATACTATGTTTTATCCTGGTCATTTATTTCATCATTTCCTCCATGGCTTCTCCTTGAAGGAGAACATATTGGTTGATGAGAAGGTAGACTTAAATAATATGTTAATTTTCAGAATGAAACTGTGACTTCTTTCCTTCCATGTTTCCATGATAACAGTCACATATTGAATGCTAGACAATGGGCGTTAGTCTAGAGACCTAGCAGTGAACATGACACAACTGCTGTCCTGGGGAGCTCACGGCATTAGTGAAGACAAATGAGAAAGCAAGACACCAGAAAGGTGTTGTGATTCCAGTATATTCCGCTGTTACTTATGTTTTTTTCTATGCTATCCGCAAGTCCGACTCTACGGATATGTGAGATCACATCCTTACTGCAATACTTTTATAGAAGGTTGCCAACTGATTGCCACACTGAATATAATGAGTAAATCTTTTGTCTCATTTCACATAGTTCACAAATTACTATTCAAAGTTGGTGTTCTTAATAACTAGAAACAGGCTGGAATATTTCTCATCCATGCATTTTGTTCTTTTTGTAATAGTTACTCAGAATACCATGATGAGTCTTCCTTTTTTGACAATCATTGTTGATTTGCTAACGATAGCCTTTAGTGTACATAAAATCTGTATTAATTTGTATAAAGTTGAGGGGCTGGTATTTTAGTTTGCTAAGTTGATTGTAGAATAAAAATAAAAACTTAGAACTGTAAGTAGCTTGAATACTTCAACATTGTGTACTTCTGATGTATGTTAGACTAGAAAGTCCCACAGTCTGTTCATTTTATTCCATTTTTAATTGAGAAAATGCTGTTTCCCAGGTGCATTGCTGGCTACTTGGATAAAGATGCCCACCCACCATCCAAATCCTACCATAGGGGAGCTTCAAAACTTTACCAAATGTGAAGGGATTCTTACAAGTCATCCCTCTTAACTATCCAGAAGAAAATTATATATGTATATATATGTGTGTGTGTCTCTACATGCGTGTGTATATATATTTAAATTCCCAAGATAAAACACAGCTCTTGCTTTGACCATTTGTGCAGACTTTATTTCCTGTGGTCTGGTTCATCTCTGTGTTGCGTCAAGTATCAAACACAGCTTCTTAAACAGTATAGTTCCTGCAAAAATATTTTCAAATGAATATATTAATATGCTTGTATTCGAATTTTGTCATATCGCTCATGATTACATTAGGTACCTATAGAAATGCCTGGTACATGTTTGGCACTCATTAAATGAAGTTTTCTCCCTTTATTCTACTTTGTTACCTTTGGAGTGAATTTTCTAGAGTTAGCTTGAATTTTGTTGTTCTTGGAATGCATTGGAATTCCTTCCTAAGCTTAGAAACACTATCACCTACCCTATATTATTAAGGGGTATTTAGGGAAGGAGTTATGTCTATGTCACTTACTGCTGGACTTGTCATGTCTTGCACATAGTTGTCACCTAATAAATACTTGCGGAATGAAGTAGTAACAGGATTTTGAAGTATAAGAAAGTGTTCTGTAGGTAGAAATGGGAGGGAAGAAAGTGTATTCCACATAGAAAAAAATGGTATGAACAATGACCAAAAGGCTGGACAAGGATAAGATTAGTTGAAGGAATCTCTAACGAGGATGGTTTTAGAGACACCTATAACATACATGGATTATATCTTCTACAGAGCCAGAAACTAGAATGACTGCTGTTCAGGTCTCAGCACTTGGAATGCAATTCAGAATGCAGTCTTGGGAATCAGAGAGAGGAGGTTTCAGTTCAGGTTCTTTCACTCATGAGTTGGATGGTTATAGACAAGTAATTTTTTATTTTTAATTTTTTAGTTTTCTTATTTTTTAAAAAATGAAACTGACAATACCTTTCCTTAAGGGAGTTGGGTGCCCAGGTGGAGTGAATCCTCACCTAGTGGTGGTCGATGATAGTTGGTGTCACCATGATCGTCATTCCCTACCTACTCACTCTACGGAAGAGGTGAATATTCTGCAACATCAACCACCTGGCTATAGCATCTCATGGGAGCATGTAATAGTCAAGTGCTATTGACCTAAAATATAAAGGCCTCTGGCTGATTTCTATGGCCGTGATGTACTTTGTTGCTAGAAGTAAATGCAGTTGGAATACATTGATTCCAACGAGAGCTATCTTTCCTTTCTGTTATATAAAACTCAAAAGCTACATCTTCATAAAACCTGTACTGATAAGGAACGTGTAAAACCCACAGGCAAGTAATAGACTTTGTTTGGACATTTTCCAGAGGTTACTTAAAACTCTACCTCTTGTATAAAGAATGCTGAACAATCATAATGTCGGGTTTTATGTTTTGTTTTGGTTTTGATTACCCACTCAGATAGTTTAATAATTTTCTGGAAGGCTCTGTGTTTGAGTGTGAGGGAAGTGGAACTTAAAGAGGCTTGTTGGAGCAACTCATTTAGAGGTTGCTGTACACATCAGCATTTATCACTCAGCCAGAAGCAAAACCTAGTTTACACGTTGGTTGAAAATCAGGTGGTCTTTTTTTTTTTCCTTCTAAAGGAAGTTAGCCTAGAGTCATGGGTAATTAGCAAGCCTGAAGAAGAAAATTATAATAAAAATGAAAAGAAGAAAATTTCTTAATTATAACATACTTACTCCAGAAACCTTCAAGATGAATGGGAAAATTTAGCAGTACTCTTAAACATTACTGTAATTTAGCCCCATGCCCCAGAAATTCTAAATTATAATTGACCCTAATTATATCAACACCCACTGGTAAGAAAAGATCTGTTTTTTAGAAGACTTTACTGCTACTGCACTTCACTAACAAATCACTCATGACTTCAACAGATGTTTTGTATTTTTTTGGCCAAGGGGGTCCTTTGAACCAACTTTCCTCTCCATTTGGCAGCAAATGATACAATAATGCTCTCAGAGTGTCAGTATATGAGGTAAAAAATGGGCTCTTTTAGTATTGCTCAGAATATTCTCTCTTGCCTCTTTTATATTAGGATAATTTCACTTGTAATCAAAAACAAAACAAAACAAAACATTCTAACCTATGGAAACAATGGAATTTATTGGCTCAAAAAATTTAAAAGTACTGTGCTAGCTCGGGCTTTTGGTGTAGCTTATCCAGTGCACAGTCTCTCTTTCCCTTTCTGTCTGTCTCTCCCCCTCCTTCCTCTCCCTTTCTCTCTCTCCCCCTCTTCCCCCCTCCCCTCGATATGCCTGTGTCTCTCTCTCATTCTCAACTCTATTGCCTTGATAATAAATTTGGTTTCCAGTAAACTCTCCAGTCATGATCTTAGCATTGTTACTTACACCTATGGGCCTGTTTCTTTTGCCCCATAACTATTGAACAAAAATCGTGGGCTTCATTCTGATTGGTCCATATTTAGTTTCTTCCCTATCCCTCAGCCAATCAAAATGGCTAAAGGGCAGTATTATGCTCATTGTCCCAGGGGAGAGCTGTGGAAGCCCTAGTGATAGAGTCAAATTACCCCAGAGAACATGGCTTTTGTTGATGAGGAGAAGATGCTATACACAAGAAAAGTGTAAAAAGATACTTGTGTGTTAAATAAGAAAACTGCAGAATTTTGTTTTTCTGACTTTTAACAACAGGTTTTTCCCCCAGCTTTTTTGTTAAAAAATTGTCAAGCATATGGAAGGTTGCAAGAATAGTAAAATGAACACCTGAACACCAACTATTTAGCCTGAACAATTGTTGTTTTTTCACATCCTGTCTTAATTGGCTGATTGTATCATATTCCACATCCACTCTAAACAAATTTCTCAGAATTTCCTCAGGTGAAGATTTTAAAAAGTTCAATACTTTAGAATTCAAATGAAAACTAAATATCACTTCCGTCATGCCGTGTCCTTTACCTGCCTTTTCTCTTCTGCTCTCTTTGAGTATAGCCAGGGGTCCGTCTGTTTTCCAACACGCTGTCTTGTTTACACAGAAGGAAATATTACAAGATTAAACGCAGGGTAGCGTTCCTCTAGCAGCTGAATGCTGCTCCTTATGGAGATCCCCGTCGATCTCGTAAATGTAATTCCCTGGTAATGTGAAACTTCTGTATTATTCATTATCTCATATTAGATCAGGAATATTTGATAAATTTGTTATCATCAAATCCACTTTTGAAAGTTTCCTGTATCAAAGAATAAACCAGGGAGTAGATTTTGGACTCTTGAGGGGAAAAACTGAAATTATTCATTTTGAGGCCTTTTTATAGCCAGGTGGCTTCAAATGCAGATGAAGAATCATACACTGAAGAATTACAATTTATAGATGTGGTTATAACTAATTCATTTAGTAGTGTATTATGCTGAGTAAGTCTGACTACAATTCTAAAATCCGGTAAGAATTCTACACTGAAGTAAATGAATGACAAACATTGCATATTTATTCTTGAAGGTGCCATGTTTTCCCCTCTGATCACTCCATGTGACGTTGGTAAAAATAGAGGAGATTTACTGACATTAAGTTGAGGTTAATAATAACCTCATATAACAAAAGGATAGTAACAAAAGGAGTTAGCAGTTCTTAAGCCCTTATTATGCACTAAGTACTTCACTGAACCCTTACCTACCTTCTTTTCTTTAATATTCCTAACAACTCCATGAAATAGGTTCTTCATAATAGGACTGAAACAAGGAAACTGAGACACAGGATATTATGGAAGTTTTCCATAAGTGCTGTTTACTCAGTTCATAAGAATTTGCCCAGATGTGACGGTGGTGCACAGTCGAGAGTCTGAGGCTGAGTAAAAATGATTATCATGACATTTAAGGTGAAGATCACCACTGTTGGTACATGTGCAAGTCAGAATGTTTGAGTTTGTAAACCTAAGTTTTTTTTTCATGGCAGAAAAGATTGAACAGGTTTCTATCTATATATAAGTATTTTTGATACACTATGTTTTTTAGAATATTTTTAGGTTCACAGCAAAATTGAGCAGAAGGAACAAAGATTTCCCATATTCTCCCTGCTTCTGCATATGCTAAGCTTCCCAATTATCAAGACCCCCACCAGAGGGGCGCATTTGTTATAATTGATGAACTTGTGTGGGCACATCATTATCACCCAAAGTCTGTAGTTTACCTTGTAGCTCACTTTTGGTGGTAGACATTTGATGGATTTGGAGAAGTGTACAGTGACATGTGTCCACCAGTATAGTATCATACAGAGTAGTTTTACTGCTCTAAAAATCCTTAGTGTTCCAGTTATATTAAGTATTTTTATGGCATATATTAAGTCATTCTAATTTCACAATCTTTATTAAACTGTTTAGGAGAATCATTTGCAGGCCCCAATAAGGGAAATGGGACTATTTAACAAGTCAAGAATTTGCTTCAACTGCGGCAAAGAGGGTTGTAGGCTGTGTGGAAAATTTTAATAATTTTTAAGTTGGTAAATTCCAACAAAGGCTGAAGAGAATGTCAATTCACATTAAATAGAGTAAACATAATTTAGCAGACTTGGGCACGGAGCTTAAATGCCACTCAAGAGATGACTATCTGGAGGCAGTTAACTCACCCTTAAAATCCTTTCTGTAGTTCAAGTCTGTAATTTTTGGCAGCCGACAGAGAAGTGGCAAATATTCACCTTGTGATTCTCAGCCATCTGCTGCCTAATGAAGGCCTCCCGTTTTCTGCTCTGCTGACCCCATCATTTACAAACAAACAAAATCCACACAACATTCAATAGAATGTTAAATAAACAAACAAAGCTGTGAACCATCTTTCTCATTTGTAAAATATGAGAGAGACCCTGCCCTGTTTGCTTTCCTGCCATTTTAGGAGGACTTTTGTTTTTCTTCCTTTCTAAAATTAAAGGAACTCTATAGAAATGATTTGGTTTTTCTCCTTTAAAGACAACTCATTAGTGTTTTTTGTTTGTCTGTTTTCGTGGATATGCACCTTTTATTTTAATGCAGTTGTTCTAAAAACAATTTCTCTACCTTGTATAATTTTCTACTTTTTTCCATTTACCTTTTCTGTGTCATTTGCCTGTGTTACTGCAGTGCACTGTGGCTGATCTGTCTGATTCCCAACTTCTCCAATATGTTTTCTAAAGTATACTCAGGGTAAACAGGGAAATTTATAATAGAAAAATAAGCGTTTTTAAGCAGGAATTTATGAGGTAGATTAATGTAATTTACTTTAGCATAATTGCAAAGTTACAAAATCTTTGTTTTTCAATTTTATAGTTATTTCATAAATGCATTTATTATTTAATTTTCTTTTTTGGCACATAGACTGTAGTATATATACACAGTTATGTCTAATTCTTCTTAAATCCATTGTGTCATTCTAACATAACTTCTTGGTGAATCTCCATCAGTGGGATTTATATTTTTCTATTTTTCCTGATATTTAAAGCATTTCTGTAATAAGCTTCTTTGTATATAAAGTTATGCCCACATTTGGTACTGCTTCAGAAGAAAATTGACTGGAACTGGACTTTCTGGATCAAGGGATGAGAACATTATGCATATTACTTAATTATCTTCATGAAGTTATTTCATTCTATTACTAGTTTCTTTTTTCAATTACCAAAGAGTTTTTCCCCCTAATGTAGTAGGTGAAAAAAATTTCTCAATGAAGTTGTAAAGTTCAAGTGATCAGCTGTTGTGGAGGTTGGTTAACTCAAAGCATTTATTGACTATTTGTGTTTCTCCAGGTTAAAGGACAGTTATGAACTAGTATGTTCAGTATTGATCCTGGAATTTAGATCTTTCAGAGGATCAACAGTTCTGAGAGTTTTTCTAACCTCCTCATAGGCTGAGCATAAGCTCTGGGCCCTCTCATAAAACTGGTGTCCATTGGTGCTTAACAATATGTACATTAAAGGAATTGCTGCCACATTGAAATACTAAATTAGCTGCAAAGAAATGAAAAGTGAGGCAACATTCAGAAAATCTTCAATATACAATATATTTCCATACAGATGCATTGTGGTTATTTTCATTAGAGTCATTAAATGAATTCCATGACTTGTTGATTCATATCCATATTCTCGCTCCTGGGGGACCTTGCCGCTGGTATAGGCTGTATTTCTGTCAGCCATAGTGGATGAGTTGCAGTTTTTACCTTTTAATTAAACAGCTGCTGCCACTAAACACAATTTTGAATTATTTAACAGTCTATATTACTTTAGTCAGTGCACACTGTTTGAATTTTTAAATTATATGAAACTATACATTTTTTATGATATAGCTTTCCTAAAAATGAGTTGACTGACAATAATAATTTATTCTTTTGAGATGTAAGGAATATTTTAGCATATTTAAAGTAATTATAACTAAAATTAAAAGCCAAACTGATTGAATACACGACCTTTTGCTTTAAAAATTAAATGTGAAATATACAGAATTTTAAATAAAACTCCCATTCAAAATGTTGTTTATACTCTCTGCCTCATAAATAAGCCACATGTGTAGCAAATACTTTTGTGCACAATTTGAGGCCCTGGAGATAATCCTAAAGATTAAAGTTTTCATTGAGTCCTTATTTCAGAATGAATTGCTTTACGTTTTCTGGCTTTCTTGGCAACAGACTTTGTTTCAGTGATGCTATCATCTATAAACAGAAATCAGTAAGTCAATCTGAAAGCCATTTATTATTAATCAACATGAATTTTTGTGATGGGCTCATGATTATCTTGTTACATTTTTCTGAATTATATTCAGAGGTATTACTTAAATTTCTAGTTTTAATAACATTAAATGAATAATTCAGTATAGCTTTGAAGACTCTAGATCCTGGAAAATTATTTTTAGAAAGTAACAATGATGTGACCAGTCTTGTCATCTCTATTCTTTCGCAAAACAGAAATCTCTCTCTTTTTTCATATATGCGTGTGTGTGTATACATACATACCTATAGAAATTTATACACACATATATATGTGTATATATCCTATAGACAGTATTTCCTCCTTACTGTTTTATAGTATGAAATATGAAGTATAATAACTGAAGTATTGAACATTGGAATGAACAGTCGAAAATACATCCAATTTTATTTTTAGGTTCATCACTACAGCTGAACTTTCTGAGAATTGCTGTGATCAGAAAAGCCACCTTCAATATTTCAACCTGACAAGAACTAGTATCTTTAACTGCAGCCTTTGATTGAATTTCCTTAAGTGGTGGAAGTAAAGGGGAATGATATAAGATCCATCGAAGTTTTTTAACAATGCAAACCATTTAACAGAATGTAGATGATGGTAACTGTCAGGATTACTAGAATAAATTATTTCTGCCCCCCTTGCTGACTCCCGGGGAACATTATTTAGGAACTACATTTGGTCCTGTGTGTCTTCTCTGTTTTGACATCTCATCGATTCTTTATCACCTCTCCTGGCTTTGGGGAAAAAAAAGTTTATTATAGAACCAGGTGGTGAAGTAATACTGTAAAAGAATGCAAAGTTATCACCTGCCACTGTTTTAAGGTTACAACTTCAGAGTGTAAGTAGGTGGTTATCATTCCTCATGATTATAGATGTGACCCTTTTTGAGATAACAGCTTCTGCCACTTATGTGGTGTTTGTGGGTTAAATAAGATGTGTTGCCTCTGTCTTATACAGGAGTTTAATAACTTAGAGCATCATGTGGAATTTAATCAAAAGACATAGCCTTTTATTGAATTCTTGAAAGTCATGATTTTAACCCCAGTCTGCACAGGGTATGCAAGCACAACCCAAGGACTGCCCCTCATCTCCCTCCTCTTACCCCCTAAAAGAGTCATTGGCCATACTAATTTATTTGCCAGTTGTATCAAATTCCGTGAAAAAAATAATTGATTGTACTTTTGTTTGTTTATTTGTGTTCCCCTTAGAATTTAAACTTTATGAGTGCAGGGACCATGTCAATTTTGTTTGGCTGTTGAAGGAAATTGCTTTACAATTTAATTATAACATTAAATGACTGTTGCTTCTTTCACTGTCCGCTCGGGGTACCGCTTAACCAGGTAGTCACCCAAGTGGGCAAAATGAGGATGAGACATAACCCTGTGTTTCTGTTTGAACAATAGCAAATATATGTATCAAAGGGAAAAGCAAACAACCCATTGTTTTATATTCAGTGTCAGAGTGTCCAAGTCTAAATTTTTCAGTTTTTGACTATTATCAAAGTGATAGCATAAGAAAGCTGATTCAAAGCCGTTGTGGTTCACTTGAAAATATGCCTATTGATTCAAGAAAAGAGAACTCTTAGGGTAGAGGGTAGACTAATGTCTATTTATTCAAGTCTGTTTATATATGTTAAGAAAAAAGGGAGATGGAGAAGTGTTGTTGTGTGTGTGTGCACATGTCCATGTGTAAATGTAGATATGTGAACGGGTGTGTTTATACAAGGAGGAGGAACAGTCTAACTTAGTCATGTTCAGTAGAACCATTTGGCTGTTGTCACCACATGTAGGCTAGCAGAAGGAAGGAAAGAGAGAAGAAGTGGTAAAAACAGTCAGCGTGAGATTGGGAGACGTGGTGTGTGTTTCAGGCAGCCATATGCCCAGGTAAAAATTAAGAATACAGTTACTAAGGAGGACAGGCTAAAGGGATATTGGCGTTTACCTAACCAGCCAACTCAGCCACAAGCACCTGCTCTCTGTGAGGCATCGCTCTAGGTGTTGATGTTGCAGCAGTGAAGAAAGTACTGTTCTTCTTCTGCAGCTTATGCGGGTTGGGAGCGGCAAACAAACACGCCTGAATATACGACATGTCTGGTAGTAATAGGTACTTTGCCAAAAAGAAACCCCACTCAAATGGTTTTGTAAAAATTTAAATGAGATGAGCACTTAAGTACTGAGAAATAATTTAGGAGTGAAACAGAATTTCAAGCCAACAGGAAACATTGTAGGATTTTAAATAAATTTTCTGTAAAAACAAGTAAAATATCTATTGTATTTGAAATGCTCAAGGACATAGGAAAAATTTACCACATGAAGCTAGAAGGTTTCTTTGGTTTTGGTAACATGCTGTTACATACATCCTTATTCATATTAGGGAGGGAGAGAGAAGAGAAAGTGTGAATAGGAAAATGTAAAGTGTGTACATTTTTATTTTTTAGTTGCTCCCAATATTAAGGGTGTAATCAATAAAGTTTTAGTGTAATTACATAGCCTCTTTTTATAATGACTGCATTGTAATTTCCAATTTCCTAACCAGTAATTGTGATGAGTCATTTGATTGTTACCAAAATTCTTCTCTACTAAGAAACTAAGCAATATATTAAAATCCTTTGGAAACTCAGATAAATAACAATAATGAATTACAAAATTACTGGAGTTGATAGTTATCAAGAAAATAGTAAAATAATTACAGTAAGCTTCACTTCTTACTTTTGTAATAACCTATTTTGTTCTGAAAGTAAAATATAAAAATAAAAGTAAGAAAAACTAAATTATTAGCTCTGAATATTTGTAAGTCATCTCTTCCCTCTCAATGCTCAGGAATACAGGGTCCCTATCTGGGGACAGGTCCATGGAATTGGCATTTAAACTCCAGGTGATTCCCTGACATTTGAGCACCTGTTTTTCTACCATCTCATTGTCTCTACTCCCCACTATAATTTGTTACTTCCCCTTCCTTTCAACCTTTATGGGTAAGGTTTAGAAAGGAAGACAGTACTTGGATGTAAAAATAGTTTCTTGGCTCATCTGTAATAAATACATGAAAAAATATATTTGCTTACATATTCATTGTCATAATTACTAAAAAAAATGTGAAGAGAGAATTAGAAAATTCAACATTCTCCATATAAGTGTACTTAAAAATAATACCCAGGTAATGCTAATTAAAACAACAAAAATAACCTGCATGTAGGGATCTTTTTCTGTGGATAAGGCAGTGAGGACCCTGAGAATCTAAGACCTCCTAGAGCTTGCCGCTTTCTGGCGGAAAGTGACAGTAACGGGACAGTGTTATTGTGCTTACCTTTCTGTACCATTTGTTGGACAAAAGTAATGAAGGTGTGGGGGAGAAGGAATGAGCCTTAGAATGGGCTTCACACCCAATCTTATAATTTGATACATTTTTAAACATCTGTGACTTGTGATGCTTCTTGGGCATCTAACAAATGACGAGGATCCCATTGCTCATTACCTTTAGGAATGATCGTGCAGAACTTAGGAGGGATTGCAGGGATGTCCATTAAGAAACAGAATGCATAGAGAGATATGCATTTAACTTCTTTCATGAAATTACTTCTGTCCCCCTCATTTCCCTTAAATGCGTTGTAAGCACCTAACTTCAGTGTTTCGAAATCTCCCTCTGTGATGAATTTGCATTAAGGAATATTTCCTTCTAGATTCTTACAGGTAAGTCTGCTATGTACAATACTAAGAGGTCCTCACAGGTCCTGAAATAATTAGATTTCCTGATTCTGCCTGTGTGAGAAAACCCTGGCATATTTTAACCATTTTAAACTATTTTTTTCTCCAAAATTATTTTTTGTTTCCCACTGTTTATTTCAAGGGAGTTATAACTCTGGGATGTGAGGGTTGCTAATAGGTTTTGAAGCAAATTGTAAAGGCATCCTTTTCCTACTTCCTACCAGCTGTTTGGGACTTTGTTTCCGCAAACAAAGGAGTGCCGGTTGTGTTCTTTCCCATCTCGTTCATGCAGAGCCTGCTTCTCTCCAAGTGCTCTGCTTTTATCACCCCTCTTTCTTCTAGTTCTTTGTTCTGTGGTATTTGTGTTGGATAAAAACGAAATTATACTTGGACTGAGGCAAAGCACTCTTTCCTGGGATAGCTTATTTGTGCTCCATGATGTTTTCTTTCGCGTGCGGCAGCTCTCACAATAGTGCTCGTTCCTGCTGAAATTAGGGGTTATCATCCTAATATTGAAGTCTTCGTTAGCCATTTTGCATCCTTTCAGCCTGTGTTTTAGATTGATCTTTTGTTCTGATGATAGAACTTAAAGGGTTTAATTAATAATTTATTTTTTAAAATTCCCACTGTAGCTTAATAGCTACATAACTGGTTTTTAATAGGTCTCAACAACAGAAATATAAATCTGACACAAAAACCTTTTATACACAAAAACCTTTCATCCCCCTTTCTCTCCTATTAAAGCTCTTAGATTTTCTCTTAGAAGAATCAAAAAGCAATAGAACGGCTCTGTCGATCGGCATCCGTTTTCCAGTTTCCAGTGCAGTGTTTCTTGTCTCTGACCTGTTGTGGTAGTTAAATGCTTAATGATACCGAAAATCTAGTTTTGTAAACTACAAACAGTAACTATAACACCATTTGTTTGTTTACATAATGTATAGTTTTCAAAACTTTTTCATATCTGTTCTTTTACTTAATCCTTATGTTAGCAGTCCTGGGAATTACTGTGTCATATGCTAATAGCCCATTTTACCCATGAGAAATGGAGGCTCACACTGGTCGCCTGCCCATCTAAGGGCATAAACTGAAGGCTCAGATTGGTTAACAGCTAATGGTCATAGGGTCAATAACAGAGCTGAGTGGAGGACCGGCCCCACCTTCTCGGATATTGTGTTTATGGACTTGTCTTCCCTTCTGGGCTCTAACCTGGAATTAATTTATTCAAGTCCAGCAATGAGGTGATCTTTAATTTCCTTAAATACTCAGTTTGCTTATTGATTAAGTTGGAATTGGACAGAGGAGAGCTTTGTGTGTCACTTTACTTTAAATAAAGTTAAATCTCTATATTTTCTGTGTTTTGGGAAAACTTGCTCACTGGATGTCCAGTGGCAATCCTAGGGTCTCTGTGTTGTGACCAGTCAAGGCTGGACAGGTTCATGGGATTCGGGCAGACAGAAGAATGTTCACGGAGCCGTGGGGATGTCCGACGTGCCTTTATTCAAGAGTGGGTGATCCACGCACCCTGCAAACTGTATGTCCCCTGGCATGTCTCTGCATGTCACCTGTCCCCTCTGTGTGGCACCCAGCATGGTCCCCTACCCCCTTAAATACTAGAAACAAACGAAGCTGGCAGGGTGGCAACAGATATTACGCAGTTGAGCTTCATTCTATGCACATGAGTCCACTCAAGGCTGTGGGAACACTGCTTATCAGGTCCATTCTCAAGGTTGTGGGGAACTGCTTCCCTTAGTTCCCCAGGCACCTGGCTGAGGAAGCCAGGCTGCCTCCATGTACCTACGGACTCTAAAGCCACTTCACATATTTGTCATATACAAAACAAAATGATACATTTTAAATGAAGTATTAATTGCCCTTTGAAGCTAACAGATCCTCATGAAACAGAAACAAACCTTTCTTGTTTAGATCTTCGATTTCAAAATACAAAGATGTTTGAGAGACATAAAGCTCAAAAGCTCTGGAAATGTAGGCTTTTAACAGTGTCTCTCAAGTTAAGGTGACCTTTTGCTTATAAATAATGGTGCCTGAAAAGGCCGTTGAGTAGGACATATGTGGATATGTACATACTTAGAGAAGTGCCGGGGATGTTTCTAAATGTTTTCTTCAATTATCTATGAGACTCCATGGACTGTGTTTTAGAAAATGGTTTTAATTTTCTTTGAGAGATTATCATAATTGAAAAGGTTACAGGAATCAGCCCCATTACCAATGCATTTGTACTTGCCAAGGCTCAGTCATGGTGAATCTCTGGTTTTCATATCCAGTACTTTCCTTTTTGCTTTGTTGTGTGAAAAGGGAGAAGAAGGGGCTGGCACGAAGGGGAGGTGATCTGGTGCCAACATTTTTTTTTGTTGTTCTTGCAGCTCTGATCTTTGTCTTTCCTGAGCCTTGCCATCTGTCAGGCAAAGTAAGAATACCACTACACTAAGGGTTTTTTAAAACGAATCGATCATTCCCTACTTTCAGAAAACACATTCAAGTAATCTTTAAAGTGCCATTCTCATGTAGACAGGAGCTGCAAGGTCCCAGCATAACATATGCATAGTGAAATTTGTAACCTTTCATTTCATGGTTTCTACATTTTAGGAAGCATTTTTCTGTTCATTCTACTTGGTACTAAAATATGTGACTTTTTTTTCTAAGTGGAACTAGATAAGTGATGTGAAATTAATTTTGTTTCCTCAGTACAGATTTTTGTTTGTATATTAGGGCAAATTTCTTTAATTAACAGTGAGTTTATTTTATTTTTGTCCAGGATAGAATTCTTAAATATTTAATATTATTAAATATTGCCAAATGTAGTAAGTACAATACACATTCTCATATGCTTTACATTAATCACCGAAGGCTTTATTCACTGCCAATTCATGCCTTGGATGTTAGTTCTGGGGGAAAATCTGTGGAAATCATTAAAAAAGGGGCAGGTATCCAATGAAATTCATTTTTGTTGCTACTGTATAAATATTTGTCTTTTTCTAGCATCTATTTGGCTGAGAGTGTTTTTCAGGCCACATTATTTATTAAAATAGTGAGTGGAGGCACTTTCATATTTAGTATGGATAATGATACTGAAAGGCAGGATTTAGATACCAAAGAAGAATAACAACCTGGAAAAGATTAAAAGCCAGTATAACCCTGGTGCAGTTCCCTCATTCTTGGGCTATTTAGGACTTTGTGTTATGGAGTAGATCTTGGGACCCTTGGGAAGCCAGCCTTAGTTTGGTCATTTATAAATCAAGGATAAAAATTGTGACTTCTGGTCAAGATGGCAGCATAAGCAGACAAGACTTGCTTCTTCATACGACCACATTAAAATTGCAACTAAAATGTAGAAGAGCCGGCACTCAGAACCATCAGAAATAGAGTTGAAGGGAAGTCTGACAGCTGTGGATTTAAAGAAACCACATCCACCCAGACTGAGCCAGCAGGCTGGTGCCATATCTGAGAGTCCATTAACCTGGCTAACACTGTTTGACTCACCTTGCAGATTCCCAGAGACTCTGCCCCACCCAACTTACAGACTCACCCAAGCTGCTTTTCCGTATGAATGTCTGGTCTTGGCTCATGCTTCACAACCTCTGAAATCCTCTCAAACAAGCAACAGCTGGCATCAGTGTGCCCCAGGCCCAGCACTAGCAGCAGCCAGCCTGCATTCACCACTTGGCTTCGCTTGGGAATCTCCAAGCCTGGAACAGGTAGTAGCCATCTCAGGTTGCTTTATAGCTCAGGCAGGGTGGCCCCCGGAAAAACACAGGTTAGGGCTGAACTTGGCCTGCACCACACAGGAAGCCCCGGGGCCAGCGTGCCCAGTGGACAGCTATAGGCCACGTAGGAGCACCACTACCTGGCCCCGGCATAGCTGACCCTCCTTGGAGGGCAGAGGTTGGTGGTAAGCGGTTACAGCCAATCCTTGCAGCTGACTGGCCTGGGTAAATCCCTCCCATTGATCTGTCAACAGCAACCAAGGCTCAACTACAAGAAGAGGGTGTACTCAGCCTACATGAAGGATGTACCTCAAGTACTCAGCTTGGGTGATAGGGGAGGCTGTGTCACTGGACCGTACAGGACACCTACTGCATTAGGCCACACTATCGAGACATGCAGTCAAAGCAACTCTGTGTTTCTAAAACATAAAAACAAACATAGGGATGTTGCTAACATGAGGAAACAATAAAACAATGAGACAATGAGGCCCAAAAGAAAGAACAGGTCAAAACTCCAAAACAAGTGCTAAATGAAATGGAGGTAAGCAATCCATCAGATGCAGAGTTCAAAACACTGGTTATAAAGATGTTCAGGGAACTTAGTGAGGATCTCAATAGCATAAAAGAGATCCAGTCAGAAATGAATGGTACACTAATTGAAATAAAGAACAATTTACAGGGAAACAGCAATAGAGTGGATGAAGCTGAGAATCAGATCAATGATTTGGAACATAAGGAAGCAAAAAACAACCAATCAGAACAACAACAAGAAAAAAGAATCCAAAAGAAAGAGGATCCTATAGTTAGCCTCTGGGACAACTTCAAGCATTCCAACATTCACACCATAGGGGTGCCAGAAGGAGCAAAGAAAGCACAAGGCATTGGAAATCTATTTGAAAAAATAATGAAAGAAAACGTCCCTAATTTGGTGAAGGAAATAGCCATGAAAGTCCAGGAAGCACCAAGAGTCCCAAATAAGATGGATGCAAAGAGGCCTGCTCCAAGACACATCATAATTAAAATGCCAAAGGTTAAAGATAAAGAGAGAATATTAAAAGCAGCAGGAGAAAAGCAGTTAGTTACCTTCAGGGACGTTCCCATAAGACTGTCAGCTGATTTCTCAAAAGAAACTTGGCAAGCTAGAAGGGACTGGCAAGAAATATTCAGTCATGGAAAGCAGGGACCTACAGCCAAGATTGCTCTACCCAAAGCTATCATTTACAATCAAAGAGCAGATAAAGAGTTTCTCAGACAAGAAAAAACTAAAGGAGTTCACCATCACCAAACCTTTATTATATGAAATGTTAAAGGGACTTTTTTAAGAAAAATAAGATCAAAACCTTGAACAATAAAATGACAATAAATACATATCTATAATAGTTGCATGTAAAAAATACAAACTAAGCAAACAAGAAAACAAAGACAGATTCATGGATACAGAGAATATTTTGATGGCTTCCAGATGGGAGGAGGGTGTGGGGGAATAGGTGAAGAGGTGAGTGGATTAAGAAGTACAAACAGGTAGTTATAGAAAAGCCATGGGGATGTAAAGTTCAGTATAGGAAATGGAGTAGCTAAAGAACTTATACAGATGAACCGTGGACATGAATAATGGTGGGGGATTGCCTAAGGGAGTGGGGGATGCTAATAGGAGGGGGACAAAGAGGGAAATTAGGACAACTGTAATAGCTTAATCAATAAAATGTAATTAAACAAAGTTTCTACCTCATTGGAAACCAAAATAATTTATGTGAAGACACTCATCACAGTCTCTCCTTCCTGATGTTTATACATGAATGGATGTTGAATCCATGTTTATGTCACCAGGATGTGAGCTGACCGAGTTGAGCTGGAGAACTTTAGTGTCTATGTTGTGATCTCATTTGAACCTGTGTGCCAATCACTAGGCACCATAGTAAGTATGAATATAGGCATTTCCACATTGGGTTAGATCATGTAGAAAAGAGTTCATATCATCAGATTGACCAAATGCCCACCCCTGAAAATTATTAATATCCACTATTTTTACAGGGGTATGGAGAAACAGCATGAGCTCATCTGTGTATGCTCTTTAACCCAGTAATTCTTTGTATCTTTATACAAAGAGACATGTTCAAGTCCATCTATGTTGTCAGCCCTATAGGGTATCATGCTAAGTGAAATGAGTCAGACAGAGAAAGACCAATGCTATATGGTTTAGCTTATACGTGGTATTAAAAAAAACAAAATATATAAACAAGCAAAACAGAAACAAACTCACAGTTACAGAGAATAAATTGATAGTTGCTAAATGGGATGGGGGTTGGGCATATGGGAGAAAAAGGTGAAGGGATTAAGAAGTACAAATTGCCAGTTATAAAAATAGTCCCAGAGATGGAAAGTACAGCACAGGGAACATAGTCAATAATGTTGTAATGATGCCAGGTGGGTACTAGACTTATCAGGATCATCACTTTGCATAATATATAAATGTCTAATCACTATGTTGTACACCTGAAACTAATATAATATTGTATGTCAACTGTAACTGAAAAATGAATTTTAAAAAATAAAAGAGACATGTGCAGGGATTTTTAAAAGTGAAAAATTGAAAACTCCGTATTTTAACCTTCATGGGAATGATTACACGAACTTTGATATAACCAAACTATGGAATACTAGTAGTTAAAAAGTATGAGGTGTATTTCTGACATGGGAATATCTCTGAGACATATGGTTAATTAAACAGAGAAGCTTGCAAAACCTTTTGGTCCCACCTGTGTTCAAGACCCCTGCCCAAATAACACAGAACATGTATGTATATGTATGTAGCTAAATGCATTGAAAAAGACCTGAAAGTTATAATAAAGGTTGCCCCTGGAAATTAAGGCAGATTAAGTGGAATAGTAAAGGAAAATTTTCAAGTTTTTCTATATTGTTTGAAATTTTTACAGTGAGGACCTTTTCATATATTTCAAATATAACTAAAGAAGGAAGTAAAACAGTCAATTACTTTGCAAAATCAGTAACATCTAATTGAGGGACACATAAGCCTCCCTATTTACAAAGAAGGGTAACTACTGATTTAAAAATTCACAAGTATAAACTGCTCCTTAAAGAAACCACAATGAAAATTACTTGGTTGTAAACCTATTGTGCCTGGACACTTCCCAACCTTTATTGATTAAAAACTTAAAAGTTTAATGATGTTTAAGGCTGAAAAGGTAAATAAATGATGCATTCTCCCAGGCATGAGGTAGAAGCAGAGTGGGGGGCATTGTACACAGTGCAGGAGTTTAAAGAGATACTAGCTTTCTTCACCCATTCAATCCTCTGTTCATTTTTTTATTCTTCTAATCAGAGTTTTTGAAAAGGCACTTTATGCCAAGCCCTAGGCAAGCTCCTGGGGACACAGAACCAAGTAAGGTACCACCTTTGTCTTTAAGGTCCTCATCCAGAGGGGTGCTATTTAGAAAATGAGTTACAATTTATTGTGGCAATCCGAGAAATTAAAGCATGGACTCAGTAAGATCAAAGCCTCTAGAAGAGTGGAATTGACATGAAAATGACATGCCACTCAGGAAGTTTATGAAAGAGTGAGGCTCTAACTTTGGTTTTGAAATAAGCACGAAGTATTTAGCCAGATAGCAAGTTTATGGGTGCGAGGAGAGATGTGTGCAGTGGAAGAGTGTTTGGGGGGAATTATATGCGGGCTGGGATTGCTGGAGACAAAATGCAAGGGGTCCTCTGGTTTTTCAGAACAGGATTCTAGTATAGCACTACTCTGTGAGCACAAGCAAGTGATAAATTGATTTTCTTTTTAAAATCAAACGCTAGGAGGACCTCTGTAGTGAGTTTTGCTTTTTACTTTTATTTATTGTACCTTTGCATTTGTACCAACTTGTTTATGAAACATACTACAACCTCTTTAGTCCAAGTAAGAGTGACAGCTCCCCGTTGTGATGTTTTCAAACTTCCCTTTATAAAAGTGGCGTCAGACTGGGCCACTATTGCCACTTAAATCACTTGATTCTACACTGTCAAGGGTATTGCTGTGTAAACTCTGAGGTTGAATATGTCTTTATACAATGTTCTCTTCCTGATATTCTCATATGTCTGGAAAAGAAAACAATATTTAATAGTACATACATTCCAAAAAAAATCCTTAACAAAAAAGAGTCATGGCAGTTGTTTTAATCGACTTGGGACAGGGGAAGGTGGGTAGGTGCCTTGGAAGGTTATTAAATGATTAGGATTGAAGCTAGTCTGTTTTTAAGGAAATAGATTTGATATGCTATGGCTTCCTTTTATTACTGTTCCTTCCACATAAGGATTTATATATTAGAAAGAAAACCAAATTGCTTTATATGTAGTTGGAATGGGTTTGTGTGTATTTCAGAATCTCTCTTCCATTTATTCAGCCTCCCAACTAAGAAACCACGTGTGATTTATCCCAACCCCTGGTGCTCTTGGGTCCCCTGTGTACCCCAGAATAAATTTATAGTTGGCAAGGTAGGTATATTAAAATTTAAATATATATTTTCTTATATCTACAATAACTGGGTGCAGTTATCCTTGAATTAATGATGCTGAACCATCAGCTTTAAAACAACATGTCAAAGGCAGTTCAAAGCCCACCAGTCAGTGTTCCCTCCCTGATACATTCATGTTTCTCCGGAGATACACGAAGAAGTGAGCTCTGAAGGTGACATCTGAACAATGGCCAGGGGATGTAAGCTCAGCTTGGATCTTTGAGATCAAGAAGAGCTATCTCTTCTTCACAGCCTTGTAGGTCAATGGGAGAAATCTTAAAAATCAATTTTTTCAACAGCCAGGAACACCTGAAAGGAAATCAAAACTTGCTTACTATGCTGATATGGTTTAACACCAGTTAAGCATCTTAGAAATGAATTTTAACGTCTGAGGTCTGACAACAATACATTTAGAAATATCTCTTGCTAGACATGTAGCAATCATAAGTTGTCACATTCTTTCTATATGAACCAATGATGATCTTATATATTTAGTTTCAAAATAAAAACTATCTGTGTGTATGCATGTATATGTGGATTACCTGTGGATATAATTTACAGGTAAACCACAGGCTTTAGAGAATCATTAATTGTATTAATATAAGTAATTATTCATTATGTTGATATACCAAAGACCTGTCCAGAAAGTATCAAGCCATGTAATATGAAAAATAGAAACATTTATTGAAAAAGATACAAGATACAAGAAACATTGTACATAGGACACTGATGCCTCAGTCCCCTTCAAAGGAGGCACCTTGGGACCTCACACAGTTTTCTCAGTCACCATCAGCTGCCCCATCATATTTTCCTGAATCTTGCTGGTGGTCTGAAATCTCTTCCCTTTCAAAGGTTTTCTTTCTTTTTTTTTTTTTTGGTGGGGGGTCAGTTAAGGGGGAAGCCAGAAGACACAGGGCACCAAATCTGGGCTATACGGCTGCTGAGTTACCTGGGTGATTTGATGTTTTGCCAAGAACTCTATATGAAACATGATGCATGAGTGGGTATGTTGTGGTGATGCAGTCACCAGTTGCCCACAGCTGTGGCCTCCTGAATCATCCAAATAGTTTCCACAGAGGAATGTTCAAACTTAACACAAAGTTTGATGCAGATTCGTCGCTCTACTTGGTTAGTCATTTTGAATGCGACAGCCACACAGTACAGATGCTCAGCCTACCACCCCCACTGACTAGTACAGTGAAGTCGTCATTGTTCATGCATGCGCACTCCAGACCACTCTCCTTGGCTGCCAGGTTATATCAATGTTACCCAAACCATTCTTGTTATATTAACAATGGTTGGACTTTTTATGGATAGACCTCATATATTTAATTCAAAGGAAATCCATATGTACTAACTGTTGATTGATATTACAGATATATACATGTAAAGATGATTTAATTTTCCAAGACGTTAGTTATTTCTTTCAATGTTCATATGGTATATGTGGAACCTTAATGGCCAGGTCTAATAGAAGATTCATTTAATGTGTCTTCATTGAAATCCTACTTTTGTGTTAAGTGCTATTATAGGCACAGGGAATATGCAAATGAACTGGACAGAAAAAATTCCTATTGTGCCTTAGCACATATTCTAGTGGTGGAGGAGATACCTATAACAAATGACTTATTTTAAAGATGACTTATTTAAGAAATAAGGTGATTTCAAACAATGAGAAGCATTGTGAAAAAATAAAGCAAATGAATGAAAGAAAATAGGAGGTCAAGTGGAGATCTGTGTGAAGAAGGTGGGTAGGAGAAGGTTCAGGGGGAAGATGCCTCAGAAGGCTTCCCTGAGGAGTGATGCCACCTAAAGGAGAAGGGGTCGCCCATGAGAACAGCGGGGGTAGCAGCCCTCCAGGCTGATTGAAGAACTGATATAAAAGCCCTGAAGTACCGGAGGCTGGTGTGATGGAGGCACAGGGTTAGTCCCTGTAGCTCTTTGGTAGTTAATGGGCAGAGCTGGTCACTGGAGGAGACCTGAGGGTGGTGGGCAGGATTCAGGTTATAAAGGGCCTTTTGAACTGAGGCAAGTTCTTAGAATTTTACTCTAAGTGCAGTCAAGAGACACTGGTGATTTAAAAACTTTTTATTACAAAAATTTCAAACATACACAAAAAAGAAAAATATGTAACGACTCTCCAAGTACCCATTTCCCAGCCTCAATAATTAACAGCTCAAGGCCAATCTTGTTTTATCTATGACTTCTCCCCAACATATACCACGTGATTTGAAGCAAGCAGCCTGTCATTCATTTTTGAATATTTTACTATGTATCTCTAAAACATAAAAAACCCTTTTAAAAAACATAGTACTGTATATCCCTTTATCATACCTGTAACTTTTCAGTAATTCTTTAGTAGCATCAATTAACCAGTCTCAGTAGGAATTTTAAGCAGGGAATGATATTTACCTAGTTCACAATTTTAAAAGGGTATCTCGTTGTATATAGCATGGCTTAGCGGAAGCCGGGAGACCCCCTAGGGACCCCTTGTCTGGGTTTGGCATCAGTGTGGCCTCAGCAGAGGTGTTTATGATGAAGACATAGAGAAGTAGCCAGTTTTTTAATATGTTTGGAGACAGAGCTCACTCGTTGATCATTATTGTGATTTTGTTTAAGAAACTGAGTAAATATGGAGGATTAACAGTTTAGATGAAGAAGACTGACTGAGGAACAGGCTTGGAAGGGAAAATTAAGAATTCCATTTTAGCCCTAATTTCACCTCTGAAAATTGAAAACAATATTTAAATTAGCCTTAAACACAAAAAGAGAAGACAGATGTTATTTTGGGTTCATATTTGTTGGAACTTATCTTCAGTCCTGCTAAATGACATATGTTAATGGAATACGATTATGGAAGAAATAGTTTCTGTTCAAAAATTCAAAGGTTTAGTTTAGACCTATTCAGGTCCACTCAGAGAAAGCCTTTCACTGAGGTTGATTTGAAAGATAATAACAAGTCTGAAAAGTCTGACTGTCCAAAAGCACTTCCTTTCACCAGGCTACCATGAATATGGTGACCTTACTTTCTGAACCTGAAATGTGACCACAGATTTGAAATTTCAGTGTGTATGCACAGGGACAATATTAAAAAACATGTGACAGCAGGGCTGGCTTGGGAAAAATAAACTGGAAACCTCATGCCCTGGCCAGGTGGCTCGGCTGGTTGGAGCATCGTTCCATGCACCAAAAGTTTGTGGGCTTGACCCCTGGCCTGGGCGCGCACCTAGGCCGCTGACTGAATCCCTGATCAGGCCGCATACGGGAGGCAACCAATTGATGTTTCTCACATGGGTATTTCTCTCTCTCCCTTCCTTTCTCTCTCTCCTCCTTCCTCTCTTTCTAAAATCAGTAAATATATCCTTGGGTGAGCATTAAAAAATTAATAAAGTAAATAAACTATAACAATGATGTCTGCCATCTCTAACGTTAGTCACTGTTTAAGAATGATATATAAACACTTGCCTTGAATTGGTTTAGTATCTATTATTAGAATGTATAAATTAGTGTTCGATCATTGCTCATTTTTATTTATTTCAGAAAATGTCCCTCCCTCCTTCTTTTCCTTTTCCTCTTTCTTAGAAGCTTCAACTTTCCTTTAAGGCCTTTCAATTGACCAAACCAGGTCCATCCAGGCTAACCTCCATAATTTAAAGTCACCTGATGAGGGATTTAAGTATTTACATCTGTAGAAATCCCTTCCTAACAGTACTTAGAGTAAGTGTTTGATTGAACATGTGGGGATGACAGCCTGACCAAGTTGACACATCAGTGCCCTCTCTATTTAATATGGATAATACCTTCTGGATAATGTAGTTTTGGAACTAAATTAATTAAGACTTTTAAAGCACTTAGTATAGTACTTGGTACATAATGCCTGCTCATTAAGAATTCGTTCTTCTAAACGATGGTCTGAGAAAACATTAAATGGCTACCGTATAGCAACAAAGGGGATGTGCGAAAACTGGATAGTGCCTTACCGAGTTACAGGAGCGAGGCGCACAACAGTTTAGCCCCCCCAAACCATTCTGGGGAAACAGAATTCACCAAAGGCGTTGGAAGTCAGGAAGTTGGTTACCCTTGAAGGCATGGTCTCTGGAAGGCTCCATGACACCGGCCCGGGGGTGCTAATAATATTCTAATTTTTAATCAGGCATTGGTTACGTGGAAGTATTCAAAGATAAAAATTCATTAAATTTACATATATATGTATGTTAGCTATACTTACATAAAATTTTAAATACAATTAGATGATAAATAACTTCATGGATTGATAACCTGTATGTGGTGTATGTGTGTTTATCATTGCAAAGCAGGATAATAAATAGAAAAATCTTAACTCCCATATCACAAATACGACAATGGTGCAGAGGGAAGATGTGGGAGGAGCTTTATTAGCATATTCGACCCTATCTCACAAGATTATTCTATTTCTGGGCAGTTGCCTTCACCACCTCTACTAAATGAGAATGATTATCGCAACATTTTGAGAATTCTTTTGGACAACAAGGCATCTACTCACAAGGCTATTAATTCAGGGACCAGAGCAATTGCCTTTCCTCCTGTGTCCTGAGTGTTTTTCAAGACCAATAAGTTGTATTTCTTTCAAAGCAGAGACGCAGTGTGCTTACATGCTCATTATCTGTATGGCTTATGCTGCCTACATTTCCTCTTTATAACAGAGAGTATAGGAAAATGTTATGTCTATACCACAGTAATATGATCAGAGACCATTATCTTTAAAAGTTTAAATAAGGAATTATAATATTACTTTACAACTAAGGTGAACATTTATATTTCTAAATATTTGCTTGGATACCAAAGTCCATTTTTTAGGTCAATAAATACAGTGTTATGCTTCCCCTTAATACTTGGCTGTTGATGAGGTGATTTTGTATTTTAGATCAGCGCTGTCCAGTAAGTGTTTCTGCAGTGACAGACCTGTTCTAATATCTGTGCTGTGCAGTATGGCAACCAGTAGCCACATGGGGCTACTGCGCCCCTGAAATGTGCCTGATGAGCTGAGGAACCACAATTTTAATATTAATTTAATTTTAATGTATTTAAATCTAAATTGCCACAACTGGCCAGTGGCTACAGTGTTGGACACGGACGTTTGAAATTGTGGCTGACTATATTAAATGTTTTTCATAAAACCTCTCAAAAGTGTGCCTGCATAATGTTTTTCCCAGCCCAGTTACTCTGGTGTTCTGGCGGAGAAGTTCCCTTGTGAAGACAGAAGTAGGCCTCGAGGTTCTTAATCGCATGGTAACAACATTTACTTTTGCGGTTTTACCTTTGAACCCGATCCTTCATTTCCTTAGTCGTTGGGCACTGTCCTTTCCCAGTGCAGGTAATGGCTGTCCTGTGGGTTGTTCCCAAGGGTTCTGACGCCTGTAGACGTCCGTGAGCGGCTCCTGTCCATGCTGGGCCACAGCAGGTGTGAGGGTCAGCTCTGACGTCCCCACCTCGGTTACTTAGTGGCTGTGCAGCTGGAGCAGCTCGCCCACCCTTTGCAGATGTTTCCTCATCTCTTAAATCAGACATGTTTTCCTCACCTTATGGAATTGTCGTGAGGGTTAAAAATAATAAAAGGCAAAAATTTGGCGTGTGCACAGAATGCTATAGCTTGGTCTTGGCAACTTAAATCCATGGTGTTACACAGCTCACTGGTCTCTCTCAGGGTTATTTTTCCCACGTGAGGGAACTCAGGTTGGAAAATCTTGGTGATCAAGGTGGCTGGAGTTTGCAGCTGGGTGGTCTGCATTCAGGGCAATAGGTTGGTTGGTGGGTTTTATTTTTTTAATTGTATTTTTTGGTTTAGGTGTAATTCACATACCGAAAATTTCACCTTTTAAGAGTGTGCAATTCCACAATTTTTTGTTTCTTTGCAAGATCATGCAACCATTGCCGCCACTATGTAGTTGCAGAATATTTTCTTCTCCCCCAAACAAACCCTAGTTCCATTAAGAAGTCACTCTTACTCCCTCATTCCCAAAGCCCCTGCAAGTGACTGATCTGTCTTCCGTCTCTATGAATTTGTCCATTCTGGACATTTTACAAAAATGAGATCATATATGTCAGGACCAGAGGTTTCCAGTCTTACTCTCCACTGTGTCCAGTAATGTAGGTAAAGGTCTGCCTCATCGTGGGAGATTACAAATAAAAAGCTTGTACTATTATTGCCACTATGAAGCACAGTCCGGTGTGACAAGGTCATCTGTTTGTTGTTTATTATAAGGCAAGAGGTATGGAGGATGAATTTACTGCATTAAAATTGAATGGTAGAAAACAAAACAAAACAAAGTGCAATAACAGAAAAACCTAATGGGTCTCCCTCTCGCAACTGTCTCCCTCTACAATCGTAAAAGTTATTTAATAATTGATTTATAAAAGACTCCCCATTTTGACAAAAAGTTGTCAGGCGGAGGAGGCAAAAATGGGGAGCACTAACTAGATGAAGCAAAAGCCCCACTGGCGTGTGAGTGTCCATCTAGCATCTTCTGGAGCTGGAGGCTGTGTAAGGAGTCAGTCTCCTTCACTGTGAGCACGAGATAACTCAGTCACAGGGGCTGTGACTGGCTCAATGCCCTCCCCATCCCCCGCCCCAGAGCTCTGGTCGGTATCTAATACCTGCTTTATTCAAGGGCTCTGTAAGAGTATTTTGGAATAATTCCAAATTTTACCTAATTGGGGATAAATGCTATATATATAAATGCAGGATACCAAGAGGTGCTCGGTTAAGCCATGTTCTCCCTTCTTCTAGGAAATCACCAAACCAAGGCCGGTGAAAAGCAGGTGCCGCCAGATTTGAAGACAGCCCTCACATTCCAAAGAAAAGGCAAATAATGAAAACATAACACACGTAAATTAAACTGTCCACCTGGCAAAAGTCAGGAAACTTTCATTTCCTGACTTCCAGACTCGGGTAATGAGAATATTTCCAGGGCTGGAAGGATGGTCCTGTGGGGACCCCCATCTCACTCAGGCAGAGTTAAGGTGTTTGAGGTCTGAAACGTATGCCAAAAAATCCAATAACATGTGAAACAGCCAGATATGTTCATTTATTAAGAATCTCAGTAAATGTCATGTTCCGCAGCCAGTGCAGTTCTGTGAAACTGGCAGGGGCGTTCGGGGATTCCTCTGGATCACTGATGGTCACAGCTCGTTGCCCCAACACACCTTTCTAACGTAAGTCATGTTATGCGGCTCAGGCCAAGGAGAAAACTCACTTTGACTTAATTCCTTTGTACGAACGGGGAGAATTTTGATTTGCTATGTATTTCCGCGCTTTTGTAGATTTCTCGTCACCCTAACTGCTAGTTTATTGAGATTAAGTACTTTCTTAATGTGGGTGCACAGAAAGGACTTTTGAATTTTCTTTAAATTAAATCTGATTCAATTACCTCATCAGGTAGATAGATGCTCTTGCCAGAGAAGATCAAGGCTCACATTCATGTGGAAGATGCACATGACAATAGATAGGAGGTGGGACCTCAGTGTCCACAGGAGGAAGCTTGCTGGGAAATCTCAAGGAAAAATGGAATAATCATGCTACAGCATGTAGTGCTCTCATTCCGATCTCTAGACACGTAAACATGCTCCCCCAAGCCTCCTCCGCGTTTTTATCTTCCTCTGTGACAACTTACTACTGCATTCCCTCCAGGTTTTCTTCCAACTTGGACACTGCCTCGGCTTTTTATTTTCCCAAAGTACTTCTTACCTGCAGTTATGCAGTTTAGCAGATACACCCAAAATGGACTAAATCAAGGCGGGGGATTACGGCATGTAATCATATTGGTCAGGCAGCATTGAACTGAGCAGAGGATGTCTCTCTTGTAACAATGCACTGGTCATCACATGATGTGAGCACTCCTCCCAGATCGTATCCCAAGTTGCTCTGCCCTGAAGGTGGTTAATGTCTCCTCCCACCTTTGCCTTTTACAGAATCATCACATGTCCTCTCTGCTGGCCAGCCTCCTCCCATGACCCAGTGTTATATTTTGTAAACAGAGAACCCAGCCACCCTGGATCCCTTCAGCAGAGGGAACCCACGGAACCATTGAAACAACTGTCTTTCCTTTAACATGATCAGTTTCTTAAGTAGGTCTGTGTCCTCTGCTAGTCCTGTTAATGGAAGTGCTAAAGCAGAGAAAGAAGGTTTTGGCCTTTCTAGCCCAGAGTAAGCTGTCCTGAGCTCATCTGTCCACTCCCCTGTCCTACCATTGTCCCCAATTGCAATTCAATTTGATGGTCTCAAATGGTTATCTTAAAAGGGGACAAATTTTGCATTAAATGAATAGTCATTATTTCTGGGGCATTTAAGAGAGCAGACTTTGGGGACATAAGCCTGTCTAGTACCGCTACTTAACTCCCTTGGGATGAAAACTCCAGTGTGAGTCATGTGACATATTTACACCACGCTGCATGCTTTCTTACGCCTACCTTTTCTCTCTGCCCAGAAGGGCCTCTCCAAGTTCTCCCACAATCAGGACATTTCTAACTGGAGAATATCTCCAAGTCCTGTAACCTCACTTCTGAATTCCCTTCTACTCTGCAGGCAAAGATAGATATTGTGTCTTATTTTCACCAGTAGTCTGTGTACCATTCCTCTCACAGCTCTCTAATTTCCTGTTCCATTATAGTTGCTCCATTAGATTTTAAGTAACTTCAGAGGGCGTACATACCTTTTCATTTTGTTTCCAAGTGTCTCGTGGTACAGGGTAAGTCCTCAGTAAGTGTACAAAAGAATGACCTTGGGTGGGACATTAAAAGGATATCAATTTCAATTTGTCACTATGAAGTTAACCGCATCACTGGATAAAGCATCTTACCAGGTTTCCAGGGAATAGATGACAAGTGGAGATCCAGTCCTGCCAGAGAGGAACAGGGTGGTCTCTGAACTATGAGTCGACAGGTGATAATTCCTGGAAGGGGGCATAAGCAGAGTGCCGTGGAAGATCCAGTCACTGAGGAATTGCATCTAGCTGAGGTAGAAGACTATGTAGCAGACATTACTCGTGTACTGATTCGACATCTGAAAATCTCGGTGAAAGATCCAAAGGGAAACAAGGCCCAGCCCGCCTGCGTGGAGCTCATGGTTTGGGAAGCCATGTACATAATCTGCTGTGAAAAGATGCTTTTGAGAGGGGTAGCGAGTGTACCAAAGCAACACATTGAGCCAATGTGAGCACCTCTTCGAATAGGTATTATAATAAATATAAACGCTTGCACAGGGTGTCGCACAGAGTGAGTGTTAACCAATATCAGCCCTCCTCATGGTACTACTTTCCAGTGTTATGCCTGTTTGAGGGGAGCTTACACGCCTGGAAATGTCTCCCTTTTATTAGTGGTCCTTCATTTCCCCAAGTGTGGCAAGAGATAATTTTAGACAGAAAGAAGAATATCACTATATGTGTGTATATACATGTGTGTACGTTTTAATAGCCAAGGGTTAATTATAATGTGATTTGGAAAGTTATATATGCAGCGTCTGGCAAAAGTAACACCTAGTTGAGTGTGGTTGGTAGGGTAATAATATGAGTGTGATAATTTATAGTTTTAATTTGAACATTTCACCTAAAATCTCATATGGTGTGCTTGAGTGTGATATTGTTGTTACAGAATTCCATGCTTATGATTTTGTAATGAAGAAGGGGTGCTATTTGTGCCAGGCCCTGCATACTCTATGTCTATGTATACATACATAGAGTACATGAATGTGTATATGTATGTACACCGGACCCTGCATGCATATATACACATACATATGCATGTGTATGATGTGTGAGATCTGTCTAGAAAGTATCCAGCCATGCAATATGAAAAATAGAGAAATTCCTTGAAGAAGATGCAAGATACAAGAAACATTGTACATAGAACAAGGATGCCTCAGCCCCCTTTAAAGTAGGCACCTTGGGACCTCACACAGGTTCTTCCAATTGCAATCAGCTGTCCATTGTATTGTCCTGAATTTTATCGATGATCTGAAATCTCTTCCCTTTCAAAGGTGATTTTAGTTTTGGGAAAAATCAGAAGTCATATGACACCAAATCTGGGCTCTAGTGGGGCTGAATCACCTGGGTGACATGATGTTTCACCAAAAAAATCTGCACAAGACGTGATACATGTGTGGGTGCATTGTCATGATGAAGCTGCCAATCACCAGTTGCCCGTAGCTGTGGCCTTCTGAATCATCCGAATAGTTTCCGTGGAGAAATGTTCAAGCTTAATGCAAAATTCAATACAGATTTGTTGCTCTACTTGCTCAGTCATTTTGAATGTGACGATGACACAGTACACATGCTCACTCAGCAGCATCAACCACCCGCAGTGACTAGTACAGTGAAGTCATCATTGCTCACGCACATGCATTCCAGTCCACTCTCCTTGGCTGCCAGGTTACGTCAACATCGTACAAACCATTCTCATTCTATTAACAATGGCTGAGCTTTTTCTGGACAGACCTAATATATACATAGACAGTATGTAGATAGATATAAACAGTCACAGCAAACTTACTTCACAAATATTGCTACTTAGTGTGAAGATAAAGTAAAAGGTGTTGTGTGTTTGGTGACTGTGCAAGTGGATATGGAGGAATAAACTTTAAGGCCTGTATTTTCCCCACCTTTGTAGGAGGGACAATGACTGAATATTTCCTTGGAAAGATGATGGTTACTCCTTGTGTTGTTAAATGAAATTTCAACCAGCTGAATCTCATGTATTCACAGAAATAACTCCCTTGATAGTCCTTTGGGTGGAACTACTAAACTACCAGGTTAATTTTGTCATGCCATATAGTTTTGAGCACTTACTGCCTGTTAGATTCTGTTCTAGGTGCTGGGAAGATAGTAATAGGCAAGATAAACAAGGCTTCTGTCCTGACGGAATGTAAATTTCTGTGTATGAGTGTATGTGTAGAGACAGTCGATAATAAAACAGAAGAAAGAGTAATCTTACATGCTGAGCGCAATGAAAAAACTTAAAAGGACATGTGATCGTGAATGGAGAAAATGGAGGCACTGCTCTAGACAGGACAATCTCTGAGGAAGGGGCATGTGAGCTAAGGTCTGAGGGAGGGGAAAGACCCACCTATGGGAAGGGATACCAGGCTGAGGCAGCATCACGCATCGGGAGTTTGGAATGGCAGTGATTTGACATGTTCAGGGTTAGTAATGAGAAAGGTGTAAAAGATGTCGTAGAGGTAAGTAGTTAGGCAAGTTATGGAGGTGTCTTGTAGGCAATGACCAGGAGTTTGCTTTTTAGTCTAAGGACATATTGAAGCCACTGGAAAATGCTAAGCTGAGGAGTGATTCACTATGGTCCAATGTTTTTGTGGATCACTGCAGCTGCTGAGTCGACTGTGGGTGAGTCAGGTGGAGGCTAGTATCCCTGTTTAGGGACCCTGGCTTAGGCAGGTGGCAACATGAGGAGATAGGAGATACTCTGACTTTCTTTATACTGAACTGCCCTTTTCCTAGAGAACTGATTTTTCTCCTATCCAGAATCCTAACTGTATGTTCTTTACTCAAAAGTTCCTCTGTTTCTCCAAAACAAAACAGAACAAATAGGTTTCTAAAAATGAAGCAATCTGTCGGTCATAACAAGTACTGAGTTAGTTGATGAAAAAGCAGGAAAGCTGGATGAAGCAGTTACTCAAAATATACTTTTAAGAGATACTTTGCTTTTTATTTAGCATTTAGAACCAGTTGAATTCACAGTTACATGATTCTCAGGAGCCATGAGGTTACATTAAGAATAATAAGGAATCTAGCTAAATGCTTTAGGCATTATGGAGCCATAATATAGCACATGTGCTATTGTTAATTCATGTTCCCAGCCCACCCTTCCAACAGCAGCCAGGAGCCGCAACGACACAGGCTGAGTCTGTCTTAGAACAACCCGCACAAGTCGCTCCGACGGTGTTGGATAATTGGACATAACTTGGGCTCCAAAAAGGCTTGGATGCAGCCAGATAGGAATGACATCTACTGTGGCTTTTCTTTGCTAATACTGCTGTGAAGAAAATGCTAGTTCTAAATGTGTACTCCCTGTTTCCGCCCCCCGACCCCCCCACTGCCCCGTCTGTGCTCTGGCTTGGGAAGCGGGACTTGGGGGCCCCCAGTCCTTGGATCTGAGCAGTGCTCTTGCCTTGTCCTCCCCTTGGCCACACCGTTAACATGGCATTTGTTACTGAAGTTGTATGTAAATGTGGTGAGAAATGTTGTTGTATTTAAAAAAAAAAAATCTAACTCTGGTTAAGAACATTGTATTTTTGCTTTCCCCCCCCCGAATGTTAAATCCCATAATAAACAATTATGTATTGTTTGAATTTGTCTTATAATTTATCATATATATCATTTTATTTTTTTCCCGATATATGTATCATTTAAAATGAAAGTTGAAGTACACCATGGATGTTATTCTGTCAATTTTTAAATAATATACCTTGGACATTATTCATGTAATCTGAGGCTGACAGCCCCAAATGCTCATGGGAGGACAGCCAGGCAACGGGGCGGAGTGAAGTGGAAATGTGTTCAGGCCAGAGCATTCACACCCACTTTTACCAGACTTTCTGATTTTTTAAAAGGAGCTTGACATTTGGAATTTTATGTGAAATCCCCCCGAGTTTAGGTTTATGTTTTTAAACTGTAGAGGCCCAGTTAGGACCGGAAGCATTTACTTCGTCTCCTTATTTTTAACCCAACCCCGTGTCGCCAGACATGTAGTTCTGAACTCCATGTTCATTGCCTATCCAGACTTGCGACTCTTTGCCATATTCTTACTGAAATAAGCTGTTGTAGTCAAGGGACTAATGTCCATGAGTAACTCCAAAGGATTTTCCTTGGGTACAAGCACAGGTAATGAGGAGTATGAATAGATGAGTTCAGTAACTGCAAGTTTACTAAAATACTTAGAACTGGGTAAGGCAGATTCAGATTTGATAGGATGCAAAACTTATGCATTGTTGAGGCTCTCCTATGGATAAAGCCAGCACAATTCCAATTGCACAGTTGTAGAGGAAGTCAGGGCCGACACCAAGGACGAAGTGAAATGTTATCTGCCCTGCTGCAGGTGTTGACACCCTATCTGCCCTGACTAATGCTGTAAATGTTTCTCTCCCACTTCTGTAAGCCCCTTCATGCCAAATCTATACTACTCCTCCCAAAACCCTCCCCTGCTTAGCCCAGCATAAAAGGAATGCGGGGCTATTGTTCTGGGCTCAGAATTTGGAGTTTGTCTCCTCTGGGCCCGTGCACGTAAATAAAGATCGTGCTCCTAACCCCTCTGTGTCTGGTCGTTTCATTTCTTCCGTAACACAGTTAGATACAAGGTCTTGTGAGGGTCCTTAAACTGAGGGACTGAGGCGTCTGAGCCCCATTGCCTCTGTCTGGGTGAGGGCAAGAAGAATGGACTGAAGGGAACAAAGCTCTTAGGAGAAGCTCGAAGTTTGTTTTCCACAGATTAAGGGACATGGAGGTATCACAATGACACTTCAACAAGATCTTTAAGTCCTCTCTGTTTAAACAAATTTTAAGTGGCATTTTCACTAAAATTTTGACTACATTCAGGGCTCCTTACTCGACAGAGTTAACTGTTTTAATTATGAGGATGTCCCCTAGCTAGCTCAATTCATTTCAAAAATACAAAGTGTCTTCTGTTTAACATAAATGCATTGATCTTGGATAGAATTTTCTTTGAATTACCAGAGACTCCAAGCTCTGGTTATTTACAGTATCTGTTACACAAACAGATGGAATAGATATTGAACAAAGTACAGGACCATTAAGAAAGCAAAGATTTCACAGTGTTAACTTTCCAATAGTCTCATGGCCGAGGAACATTAATGTTTGATATCGAATGCCCTCCGAAAGGACCATTAATAGGCAGCGTTGCCAGAAAAAATTTCAGAAGCTGTGAAAACCTAAAAAGAGAAAACCAGATGTAATGGGAAACAACTGGATAGTTGTTTGTTGAACAAAATGCCAGTAAAGTAGATAGATAGACCCTAGGTAAATGAATGACATTAAGGTTAAAATTATTTGATTCACCTTTGGTTAAAATTACAGCATGTCCTTGAATAATGTTGTTTCATTCAATGTGGTTTTGTTATAATGTTGATGAGATGAATTTGACTCTTGTTTATATCAGGTAGCCTGTAGTAAAACTGGTTTTGTTATACGTTGTTTCGCTTCAAGCTGCAGAAACTATTGAGGACGTTAAGTGAGGACTTGCTGTATTGTGAATTAGATTGTTAGTTTGAGGGCTGTTTCAGGACAGCCTTTGTAAGGAGCAGTAGGAATGAGTTTCTGGAGAACAGAAAGACTTGAAGGGGTTCACTTCTACTTGTGTTAGAGGCAGGATAAGAAAGCAGGTGACTTTACATATACGCTTAGTATCAATATAGTGTTAAGAGCTCAGACTCTGAATTCAAATCCCACCTCTTGGACTCAAACTGTGGCATCTGGAGAAAGTTATATATAGTAGGGTTGATAATAATAGAGACTGAGGTGGTTGTGAAGATTTAGTAACATCGCAAAGCTCATAACGCTACCATCTTTGGGTTTGTTGTTATTGTAAGAATGATCATAGTAGTTTCTCATGAACACATACTTTCTATCTTGTCATCAGAAAATTGTTTCTTCTGTTAAGAACTGTTCTGTACTATCAAAGGTGTTTTTTTTTTAAATTGTGATCTTTGCCTCGAAAGTGTGAGGCTGTATGTGTTTGTTATTAAAGATAATATTTGTAAGACTGCCTTGAAAGGGGAAAATTGTTCATTTAAAGCTGTAAACTGTGTTTGTCATAGGAAATTAAATTTTCTTATCAACTCTGTTATAATGAGCACCTTGCCTATGGCCTAACCTAACTGATCCTGGTTCAACTCATTTAGCAGTATTTAAGGCGTTAGAATTTCTTTCCAAGGTAGCAGTATTATATGAAAGCACTCTTTCTACATGAAGTGTTCTTAAGTAAAACTTTAAGTGTTTTTAAAAGATTTAATATCAAGTATAATGCAAGATATTTTTCCTAAAGCCAGAATATATTTATTTTGTACAGCGTTTCTTAAACGTTTTTGTCACAGGACCCTTTATATTCTTAAAAATTATTAAAGACCCGAAGAGTTTTTAAAAATATGTTTATATCTGTTGATATTTATCATAATATAAATTAGAACCAAGAAATGTTTAAAATATTAATTTATATAAATTAATAGTGATAAATCCATTATGCATTAACATAACATTAAAAACATTTTGAAAACAAAATATATAAGAATGGCATTGTTTTTATGGTTTTACACATCTTTTTAATGTTTAACTTAATATGTTAATTAAATACAGTTGTAAAATCTGCCACACAGGATAATTACATGATCCCGTGAGAGGTATAAAAGGATACCTCGCACGTGCCAGCCTGCTGAGTGACCCTCTCAGGAGGTGACGTGTAAACTGAGATCTGAACATGAGCAGGAGGGCCCGGGCAAAGAAAACAGCGTAGAGAGACCTTAACACGTGTGGGAGGAGTTTGGCGTATTTGAGTAATGGAAGGCAGCCGGTGTGGTGAAAAAATGTTGAGCGAGGGAAAGGAGACTCACAGTGAGGCAGGACAGAGGAGCCGGGTCGGCGTCCTGCCAGGCTTTGCTGTCCCCGTGGACAAGTGTGCGTTTTATTCTGCGAGGAAGGGGGACACTAGTGGGATGTAGGAAGGGAGCAGTGGAGATGACAGGAGCCAGTTTGCCCTTTTTAAAAATATAACTCTGACAGCTTATGGAGAATGGATTTAAATATTGGGAAGAATGGGTATAGGGAAACAGTTTAAACACCACTGTAGCCAGATATGCAGCAGATGGCATATACTTAGGAAGTAGTACAAAGTGGAACTGGTGATTGATCAGATACGGGACATGAGCTCAAAGAAAGTGATTAATTTTTTTTTCTTCAATTCATCCTTTTCCATCTAACACATAAGTTTTCGGTTTTAAATTTAGAAAAGAAAACACTACAAAACAAACACAAACCCCCATGAAATTAGACCATGAAGTGCAAATTCTGTGTTTGAGTTAGGAGTTTAGATTTGTTATCACCATCTGGGTAGAAATTTAGGAAGCACGTCACCATTTATTCTTTCAGAATCATGACATTTGTGAATTCTGTACAACCTTACAGTCACAACAAAACTGTGCTTTTAAAAGAAATTATTCTGAATTTAAAGGCTTTGACACAGCCATTCCTTGAACTAGTATTTGTTTAGCAGATGAAGCTTTTACACTCCCCCCTCTTCTGCTGATTTTATATTTTCAGGACTGGGTGGTTGGATGAAATGGAACCTGTCCATCATAACGGCGGCTGTCCTGAGTAGCCAGATGTCGGGGAGTTTCTGCCAGCAAGGGAAGACAGCTGTTTGGAATGGGAAAGGAGTAGAGTATACTACAAAACACGTCAAGAGTTTTATCAGGGGAGCGAGATGACAGTTGGTAGCAGGAAAAGGGTGAGCAGACACTGGAACATGTCTGGAAAAATCAATTTTGCTTATGGCTTAGATGATATCCTAAGACATTCAAAAATGCTTTGTGTTATGGGATCCTGCATTTGTCTGGATTATCTATCCCACCAGCCCTGTTTAAGTACAAGCCATGGGATTAGTGGATTGTAAACATGCTCTGATCACTCAGTGCATTTTGGCCTACTGTTAGAGAGGGAGGCAGTGCACTGAATAGTTTTATCAGTGGTTTGTGAGGGTTTTTGTGTATGACTCTGATACATCTGGGACAATGAAATATTGTATCTAACCCACAGTAAGGAAATAGGAGCTGACCTATCACCATTAAAAAACAACCTTCAGACATTTGGTAAAATGAAGGATCTTCAAGGTTTTAGTTTTTCAGTGAGCTAGTATTTTCGTTGCAACTCTTATATTAGTGTTTTGCTCTTATTATCTCTTAATAAGATTAATAAAAAAACATACTTTACTTTCACAAGGAATTGCATTTAGCTGTCCTGGAGTGGTCTCAGATTACTCCAAAACCTTCTTCAAATTGTCCACAATTTAAATATAAACCCTTTTTTTTTTTTTTGAAATGTCTTAAAATTCAAAGTAACAGGTGATCTCCTGGGCAGCTGGCCAGCATTTCTTCCCTCGCCTGGTCAAAGCTTTCAGAAGGCATCCTGAAATGCAGTTTTAGTCTTGACCTCCCTTCGATCACTGTGGACCACCCATGGAAAATATTTTCTTGTTGCCATCTTGAGTAACAGAGAAGTGCCTGATGCGGCGTGTGTTCATTTTACTATGATTAATACACTGTGCTTACTTGCAGCACATGTCTTTATTGATCATGGTAATTGGTCAGACTTTTAGAACTTCATTTAAGTTTAGAAAATGGATTCAAAATTACTGCAAAAAATTACTCTTTTTAATTGTAAAGTCTTGCTTTAAATATTATAGAAAATTTTATGTCATGAAGCCTAGGTATTGTGTGTGTATGGAAATACAACAGACGTATTGTAGAACAGTCTTTAAATATTATTTACTCCAGATTCTAAATATTATCAACCAAGATGGTTGCTAGAACTATTCATTTTAGTTAAATAGCCCATTGCGGACCTTTAGCAGGCAGATTCACTGATACTTCAGGAGAGAGTAGGCAGATGTTTCTTGCTTCTTATGTCCATATTTGACGCTGGTGTTGCTTTTAGAAGCTTTGAGAGTTCAGGCAGCCTCTTTAGACTTTTAAAATCCTGGTAAACACACCTTAAATATTTATATGTAATGTAAGAACTCAAGCATAGCATACTGTGTCTTTTTTTTTATCTTTGCAAAATCGAGTTAAGAAAGGCAGCCTGGTGAAGTAGAAAGAATGATGGACTGAGATTTAATCTAGGCCTGCAATTTAGGAGCTGTTTCATCCTTCGTAAAATGAGATGGTTAAATGCAATTTTTGGTTATTTATATGTATTTTTTTATTTGGCAATAGAATTATTTTTCAAGTAAAACCTAATGTGAACCTGTCGAATAAGGAGATACATATAGCATCTTTGATCTTCTATTTGCAGCGAGAGTGGGGCCTAGAATCTTATCTGCATAGGCTCTCCTCTATCTTGCTATCAGCAACGACCTTCTGAACCACTCACTCCATGAGATAATTCCACAAGCCCCGCATTCCACACATTGCAGTTGCAAGATCCCTGGATTACATGAACCATCCCATTTTCAGCTGTAAAAATCTTTGTGTTCTAAGTGCTTTCAGTGAATAACTTAGAGATAGAAAATGTGGGTATGCATGCTTTCTATGATGATATTTCCAAATTGACATGTCTTTGTCTCTCTTCTGTCCCTAGTATTCTGAGAGATTTTCATATGCTAGTTAGATAATAATAGTCAGTAGAAATCATTTCATAATGATCCCTACAATAAAATTTCTCATTCCTGTCTGCCTCCTCACAAGACATGTGTTAGGGAGGTACCCTGTTAAGGTGTCACCAAGGCCTAAGGAGTTTGAGATAACTCTCAGTGGGCTAATAGTCTTATTGGGAAGATAGTGGGAGACACCTGTATTTGGGATCTGTTCGAAAACGGCTCCTTCCCCATCCCATGTGGCTCTGGTAGAATTGGCAAGCAGCAGTGTCCTGCTGACATGAGGTGGGGATTTCACATGGACGTGGCCAGTTTTGATGTCATATATCCCAGTGACTGATCCATGGAACTGATGCATTTCCTAAGCAAGGCCAATCAGAATGCTTCTGTGAGATTCAATAAATGAAGAGAGAAAGCTTGACAAAGAAAGCTGTTGATTTGGGATTTCAGAGCTTTCTTGTGGAAGAAGAGTATGAGGCCAAAAATCAAAGCTAATTGGAGATAAACAGAGTTTGGAAATGGAAAGAGGAGGTTGGGGAGAAAGAAGAAGAAAGGGTATATACCTTGACCCGGATTTGCCTGATGTTTTGTCTTTGGAATGCCTTCTTACATAAGCCAGTTAATCCTCTCTCTAGTTGAAGCTCTTGTGATTTGCTTTGTTGCCATCTGCAACCAAGGAGTCTTGAATAATAAACGTAAGAAACTGAAGAACACAAAGCTGGTGTGCCATAAAGCACTGTGTCCTTCGAGAGAGAGAAAGGCCCTTCTGTTTTGTTTGGCTTTCTGGCCGGTGGAATCGCCCCAGAGCACTGCACAAGCATTCTCTGAGCCGGAGGCCACGGGCGGCTGGGGCGGTTAGAGAGGCGCCTCGGGCAGCAGCTGCCCTACGGCGCAGTCGCCAGTCAGCCCATTTCCCGGTCTCTTAGAAAACAATTAGTGCTTGGGATTGTCCCACCACTCCTTTTCCTTAAATCTTTTCTAAATTTGCACATTTCCCATTTCAACCCCGTTTTCGTTGTCTGATTCTTTTTAGCCCCTTACCCCGATAGTATCGCCTTCATATATGTTGCAGACCAACCATATTTATTTTCCGTACTAATTGCAATTACTCTCCACATAGATTTTTTCCTTTTATTCTTACTAGTTCATTGGATTTTTTCTTTTACTTCTTAAAATGTACTTAGTTGACTTCAGAGAGATTTCCACTTATGCAAGTCTTATTATGGTAAAAAGATATGATTTTTGGAGAAAATGGCCCATCCTATCCTAGGAATAGAATTAGTCTTGTCTCAAGAGTTACCTTCTACTGAAATCTCTATTATCACTGAGGTCTTGGACTCTGTCTTCTGATACTTAGAGGTCTGGTATAATATATACAATCTAAACCTTTGAAATGCAAGACAATATCTAAACATTGTTTCTACCCTAAGTTGCTTTCGTTCCTTCCAATCAGTGAATACCACGTGACTTCTCGGCTGCATGTCCTGGGGTCGGGAGTGCTGCAGAGTCTCCTTCTCTGAAGACAAGGATATGCATGGAGGCAAGGCTTGTTTTAAATACACCTCATACCTTAAATTGATTTCCATTGGTGACCTCGAAGTCCGAGTTGATGAATGCAAGCTAGAAAGACAGCGCAGGTTTGAATAGAGCTTTCTACCTGGTGACTGCAAGGAGCCAGACGTTTAGGAGAAGTAAGTGGGGAAGAATGTGACGCCTGATGCTGGCCACGAGCAGATCTGACACGCAGTTTGGAAGAATTGAGCCAGTGTGCTATTTCTGTGAATCAAAAATGCAGTGACTGCATGAGAGTATGTTATGTAAATAAGTGTATGTATGTGTATATGTGCATATTAAACATAGTTTTATATTTGTATACCCACGTTGGCCTCATCACATAAAATTGAATAACAGCTCAAGGACAGATGTCATGATGATAACATAAGATGCAAAAGTGGAGGAAATTAAGACAACTTGTAATAGCATAGTCTTTAGGAACATGGGTTTCTCCAGTCATGCCTTAAGCCTCATTGGTCTTGTATCTTTATTTCTCTCCCCCAAAAACCTCAGTTCTTAATGATACCATTATAATTACTTTGATTTATTCACAGTACATGCACAAGAGTCTCAGAATAACAATACCAATCTTACTATGAATAATATAATTACTATGAAGAACTTAAGTCTTCTCTAAATTACTGTGTTTCTCTATAAAGTCACTTGGAATAGCCCCTCTGTCACTACTTATGACACTAACTAGATCTGAAATTAGGTTCATTTGTCTTATTTCACTTTCAGTTATAGAGATTGCTTTTTTACAATTAATTTTGTTTTATAATTATATAGAATATTTACATGATTCTAAAATCAACTCTATAAAATAAGGCATATTCAGCGAAGTCTGACTTCTTCCTCTCTCTCCTCTGCACTCTCTTCTTCCCTCAGCTTTTTAATAGTTTCTTATTCTACTTATAAGAAATGTAAAAAATACTTATAAAATATAAACAGATAGGTATACATAGGGTCTTATACATGCATGTGTTTGTATGTATGCATTTGTGCCCCATCTTTTCTTTGATAAGTTTAGGATACTCTACACAATTTTTTTTTCTACTTCCTTCCCTCAGCAAAATACCCTGGAGAGCACTACACCACACTTTGTAGAGATGTTTCTTTTATACCGTTGCATAGTACTCACTCTATACTTATTCAACCTACCCCCTATTTATAGATATTTTATTGCTGAAGTGAATATCTTTGGTCTTTTTTAAAAAAATCTTTGTGAGTATGTCTTTTGGATAAATTCCCAGAAGCAGAATCTCTGTGTCAAAGGATAGATGCCTGTATAATGTTGCTAGCTACTGGCAAATTCCCTTCCAGGGGTTTGTATGTACCCCTTTGTAGTCACATCATAACTGTAGAATAGTTTCTGTTTCTCCAAGTTTGGCCAACATATTACACTGTTAAACTAAAAGATTTGCCTGTCTGTTAGGTGAGGAATGGTATCTCAGTATACTTTTAATTTGCCTTTCTCCTCTTAAAAACAAAGTTGAATTATTTTCATATGGTTAAGATCCGTTTGCATTTATTTTCCTGTGACTGAACAGTTCGTATTTCTAACTCACTAGATTGTTGACCCCTTTTTTTCTAATTTTTGGAGCACTATATATATGCATGTGTGTATGTGTATACATACATACGTGTACACACATATATGTATACGTATGTATGTATGTATTGGGGACTGTTGTCTCTAGTGTAACTTACAAATATCTTTTCTCTGTCTGCTTTTGGAAACTTTACCATACAAATGTTTAATGTAATTAGAGGTATCTTTCTTTTCTCTCTTGCCTCCAGATTTTAAATGGTAGTTAGGAAGGCTTTCCTCCTGCTTAGGTTGTTGAGAAATTCACTTATGTTTTCTCTTAGTACTTATTTTCATTTTTTCATAGTTAAATATTTGATCCACTTGGGATTTATCCTGATTTATATTGTATGCAATGGACCTGATTTTATCTTTCTTCATGTGACTGTCTGCTTGTCCCAATGGTGCCTATTAAAAACTCCATTTTTCTTCTAATAATTTAAGGATACTATATTGATCATATTCTAAGTATTCAATTGTGTTTATCTTCTACCTCTTTTTAAAGTGCAAAGAAACTTTCTGAAACTCCTCACCAGACTTTCCCTCACTTTCCTTATTCTCCAAAATCAGGTCACATGACCTTCCTAACCTAATCCCTCACACAGGGAATGGGATTCCTATGACGGCTTCACCAAGCCCAATGCTCTGTGTGGGAGGATGGATGGCCTGGACTCACTAGGAGTTAGTTACATAAGAGAAGGAGTGAGGAAGAGCTGGGTGGTGGATGTCACGTAACCAGCCAATTGGTTTTCCTTTCTGGACCATGAGCTTCCCAAGGTCACAGAGTTCTAATGTGTCTTCAGTGTCCCCAGGCCCCCTGCCACTGGCACAGTACCTAGACACGTTATAGGTGTGTACATGCTTATTAAAGAGTACTGAGTTGGGGGGGATAATAATACTAACTGTGCTTTCATAATAAACCAATGTTTTTTTATAGCCTCACTATAGAATAGTTAAAATATATAAAATTATGTTAATCAGTAGATTTATAGGGCCTGAATAAATATTTTAGCATTTGTTTAAGTCCCATTTGAATGTTCTACAAAGGGTACCTTTATTCTGAGAATTTCAATATACGCGGTGGGGCAAAAGTAGGTTCACAGTTGTGAGTACTTGAAATAGAGTCTATTCTTGCATTTTTATTTATTAATTGTTGTATTATTTTCCATACAAACAACTCTCAACCTACTTTTGCCCCACCCTGTTTTCTATAAACGTTCTTTGTCTCTGCGTTGGGTTAGATGGAAAGCATTAGATTGCAAATTTCTTTAAAGGCATAGTCAGTGTGTTTAGTGTCACCTCAGTACCACCTCATTCTACACCTGAAATATTGCTGATGTTCTCTTAATGTTTATCAAATGAATGATTGAATGCTATCTCCATTTTACAGCTTGTTATGGAAACTTAGAGCTAAATGGCTCTCTCATGTTGTTCAACTGAAAGAAAGGTCTAAAACTTTTGCCCACACAGAAATCCATTGCCTTCCCTAGCGATTATTTTCTTTTATATTCTCAACGCTATTCTTTTATATTCCACAAAAATGGAATCGTGCTATTGAGAAACCAAGCTTTTGTTGAAAATAATAACCAATGCTTTGAAAAGATGGAAGACTGTTTCTTAACAGAGATTGAAAATACATATATTGTATATAAAAGAATGAGTTTATTCTTAACACATGACATACAGAAAAAAAGCTAAACTTGATTTTAAATATATACTCACCATATTGGCTGTTGTCTTAACATTTCTTCCCATAATGTAGGCATTTAGGATTTTCAGCTTCTCAACCACTCCTGCCAAGTTTGACTTTTATAAGATGCTTAAATATCAACATCTAATTTCTGCGGATGAGTTTACAATTTGGGGTAGGCGATTTTAGAGTACACTTTGCTCACCTCATACCTGGCAAAGGATAAAGAAAATTTGTCAAGTTGTGAAAACTTGTATCTCTTAATAAGCTCCTCCAATAAAAATGGATTAAAATGTATTATAAGGTTAGGATTTTGCCTGTGGCAGCTTGAATTTCTTTAGCTTAACACATCATCAGTATGACATGTCATGCTTGGCTTTGTCAGCAATTCTTGCACACAGATTAAGTTTAAACACTTTTTAAATGACAGATTTAAATGTACCCCAATACTGGAGGAACTGCTGGTGAAATGGCATAGGTACAGTGTTTCTAATGAAAACGTTATTGTCAAATACTTATGAGATCGGGTTGGTTGCTTCATTGTTTGTTGGGTGTCTAGACCCTTGTCTCACGCAGTGTGATTTAACCAGTACCTGGCCTTTTCCAGGTGTGAAGTTTACTGTAGAAAGACATCACATTCTAAATTGTGCATGGAAAATTTCAACTTTGCCTGAAAAACAAATGCAGCCTTACCTCTCCCATCCCTGCACTAACTAACATCTTGAGTTTTCACAGTTTCTGTGCCTGATATTTTTCACACAGTATCACCATAATGCCAAATAACATTACATCAAAAATTCCTTTGAAAAAGAAAAAAAAAAAACACACCTGGCTGGGTGGTCCAGTTGGTTGGAGTGTTATCCTGTGCCCCAAAAGGCCGTGGGTTCAATACTGTTCGGGGCATATGACTGGGTTGCTGGTTCTATCCCTGGTCCGGGTGCATATGGGAGGCAACCAATTGATATTTCTCTCTCACGTTGATGTTTCTCTCTTTCTCTCTTCTCTCTCCCCCCCCCCCCCCCCAAATCAATAAACATATCCTCAGATGAGGATTAAAAAATACCTTTTAAATAAGGGACTTTGAGTGGTACTTACATATAGATACATTCCATAGCTTTTTGACATTTAAAAAATATTTTATTGTTAAAGTGATTTTCTCCATTTTTTTTCTAGATGTTTATTGATGGACACACACTTACACCCACACTCACACTCCCCACTCACCAAATATATTTGAGATACACTTTTCTGGACAAGGAAGTAAATCAGCTTTCCTAGGTGTATTTTGAGATTTTTTTTAATGCTTTTTCCCACATCCCTGAAGCTCCCTTTCAGCCCACTTATGGTGTGGCTGCATGCGTGTGTGTGTGTTAGCACACACACAGATATTCTCTTGAATTTGGTCTAGTGGGGGAAATATATCCTTCCTCTTCACTGAGGTATAATTTTCAATGAAATAATGAAAATATATATGAAACCAAACTGAAACAGTAATTGCAACAGAAATGAACTATAAAAAGTACAGTTGGCTGTAAATTAACAAAAGTATATGGTGTTGATATTTTTAAAGGACAACTTCTTTAGTTATAAACACACACAGTCATACACATATGCACACATTCAGTAAAGCACACTATCGAAACTTATATCGTCCACTTAGAAATGCTTACCGATCTGCATTTTTCTTAAACAGCATAATTTAATGACAGAACTGCTTATCTGTTCTGCATTCATTTAAAGAATTATGCTAACCATACAAGTGGTCCTACATTGCATGATTGATAAATGTATTTTGGCTCAACCCTTGCTTCCTTTATGCCTTAGAGAGCTTAGCTGTAATGGATTAGGCTTAATTCTTACAGACTTGTGTTGTTTTTCTAGTATGTTAAGTCAAATCTGAAGGTAAAAAGATTGTGCTTGTGGCAACAGATTGTGGCTTGCTGGGAAAGTCAACCTCTACCCAGATTTGCCAGGTCACCGTCTACAAACTCTAGCCACCCTGGAGCCTGAAAGAGATACTTTCTTCTGCAGCTTAGACACACAGGACAGCTTCCCTAAGACATGCTGGGACATGATTTTTATATTACAGGCACTGACTCTTGGAAGCAAGAAAGGAGGAATACTGTGCCCTCTTGATTTTGACAACAGCAAGAAAAAGAAATCCAAGGGAGAAATTCTTAGAGGGTCATCTACTCATTTTTAAGTGTTATTTTTAAGACATAAAAAATATTTTTGAAACATAATTTCACATTATAAAATGCATAAATATGATCTTGCAGTTCATGTATGTGGCTGCATATATGTATATTTTTGTGGACCTATATGTAAATGTCTGTGTTTATATTTTTTACATTCAGCCTTTCCCGCCCCTGCGTTCACTCAGCTCTCCCCCGCTCCTTTTCTCGTGACTCCAGCATTGCCGCCACTCACCGCCATTCGTCGCACCTCTTCCCTTAGCAAATTAGCCTCAGGGATCAAGCTCTTTTAGAACTTTGCAGCTCCTGCCCTCAAATATTAATTCTTAGGTGACTGAATCCCTGGGCCAGTCACACCTGGCTGGGCACAGTCTCCATCCTTTTAGCCCAGTGTGTCATATAAAAGTTGGTATTGTGTGTTTGTACCTAGATGTGAAGACAGTTGGCAAATCCTGACCTATGGTTATGCTTCCATGTTGTTCAACATGCTAATATATCAGTATAATAACACATATATGTATGCATGTATATTGACATACATATCTTGAAGGATTTTTGTCATTGTTTTACAAAAAACCTCAGAATTTTATTTACTCTCCTTTCTTTCAAAAATTATTTGTGGAAATCCCTTCAGGACCACTGAATAGCTCTAATTTACTAGTTCTTATTTTGAGTGGCTGTAACATAATTTTACAACTATTCACTGGCTGGCAGTATTTCATTTGTGTTGTGGTATTGTGTTGGTTTGTTTTGCTATATCACTGCAAAAATCATATATAATATATTTTTATCGAAGTATAATTGACAAATAATATAATATGTTTTAAATGAGGTATATTGTCAGGCATGGGAACACTGTACTATTTTTAATCATTTTAATGGCTATTGTCAGACTGTACTTCAAAAATACTTGAAAATTTAAATTTGAACCTATCATGTATCAGAATACCCATTCCTCTGAATCAACCTGACAGAAGTAAATTACATCTTGTTGTTTTGTCTACTTAAGATATCCTGACTTCTAGTGAATTCGTGCATCTTTTACTTCTGTTGGCTATTTGTAATTGCTCTTCTTTAAAATGTTCCTTCATTTCTTTGCCCATTTTTGTATTTAGGTTGTTTGTCCCCTTCTCGTTTATCTGTAAAATCACTTTCCCTTTTTTGGATATTAGCTCTGTCATTTCCATTGCAATTTTTTCCTAAAGTAAATGTTTTGAGGGTGATTTGTTCATACCACTATGCGCGTAACTGTACTTAGGACCCTTGCACACCAATTCCAATGGGCAGTCATGCTCTTAAAGCATGACATTATAATGTAGCCGCAGGGAGCTGTGAACCTGGAGAGACAGCCACACTGCTGAAACCTCACTTGTCAAAACTGTTTGTCTCATGAAAATGCTTTCAGTAGTAACTGTCGGTATGATCTGGGGTGGGAAGGTCATCTCAGTTCCTTTAAATATTTTTAAAAGAGATAGTATTTGTCTCCTAGGGGCCAATGTTGGTGATATTTGTGCCTTTATGGAAAGATATAATTTTATTATCATAACAAAATGTTTTTTCAAGGAAAGATAGTGAGGATTAAGTCTCTCATTATACAATGTCACAATTTGTCCAGTTACTTTTTGAATCTTATTTTTAAATGTATAGGTCTCTGTACCATTTAAATGTATGGGTCTCTTTACTTTTTGAATCTTATTTTTAAATGTATGGGTCTCTTTACCATTCGAAGGAAAGATAGTAAGTGAGGATTAAGTCTCTCATTATACAATGTCACAATTTGTCCAGTTACTTTTTGAATCTTATTTTTAAATGTAGGGGTCTCTTTACCATTTAAATGTATGGACCTCCTTGTAATTTTTTAACTTTGTTTTTTGAAATAATTGTAGATGCACAGATATTGCAAAAAATGTACAGGGAGGACCCGTGCACTCTTCACACAGCCTCCCTAATGTTGGTGTCTTGCATAACTATAGTATGGTGTCAACACGAGGAAACTGTCTTCAGCGTATTCCACAGAACTTAGATTTCTCCAGTATTACAAGATCGTGTGTGTGTGCATAGCTCTTGTTGGGGCTGTTTTTATACCCTACACATGAAACAAATTCTTTTACCACTCAAATTCTAAGCTCCATGTTCATTAATGGAAATAGGTAGAACTTAGGTCAGGGAAAAAGGAGGGTATTGCAGTGGTTTTCTGAGTGATACTGTGGAATTTCATTTTGTGTGTAACTTTAAAAAAAGTCAGAAAATGCTCCTCAAGGTTGGTATAGCTCCATATAGACCTGCATGAAAGCAGGGCATACATACAATGCCCTCTAAAGATCCCACCCATGCCTATGAGCCTCCTGATGAGAAACGCAGTTCAGCAGTTGATACTGGACCAGTAGAGACCATCTCCTATTTAAGGATAAAAAAAGAAAAAAGAAATAAAGAAATGAATTTGTGGGAAGATATGTTCTCCTGACTACACTGACATCTGCTGTGTTTGCTTGCATTATAATTTTATAGCAAGCATTTGCTAAATTAATTACATATCCACAATTAGGTAACCATAGCTACTCTTTAGAAGTAATGTCTCATGTACAACTGTGAGTAAGTAAATTAGTGCCAACTAGCATCTAACCACATGCTGTGACAAAACCGTTTACTTGGGCAGCAGTACCTTCCTTCTCTCTTATGAATTGGCCTAGGGGGTCTCTAGTACTTTAACTCAGGCACAAAATGTGAAGGGAGTATTGCTTATCCCCTGCTGAAAATGCAACCTTCAGATACTTTCATATTAATGGACAGAAATCCACCCTCATAGCTAGCTCATCGGTCCAACTCTTTAATGTTTCTTGTAACTAAAGGTGATCCAAAAAAGTGAAATTATAGCCTTAAAGGCACTAAGATAATTAGTGACAAAGTCTTTACTAAAATATAGGGATTTTCCTCTGGAAAGATGTCTTTCCACTATAATACTACAGTAGTCTGACAGTTTTTACAGATTAAATCAATGGATTAAAAGTCCTAAAAGCCTGTGAATTTTTGTGAATACAAAAATTTCTGAGTGTTTTTCCCCTCTCTGTTTATTTGAATATTCTAAGGAGATATAGGTAGTATATCCTGGGACAGGCATCCATCTTTTATAACAGACATCTGACTGGTAGGATGGAATTCAATGGCTCTGATGCTCATGCTAGGCTAACATAGTACAATTCAAAGTTTTCTAAAGCATTCTTTTTTTCCTCCTTGAGGCTTCAAAAGAAGTTTAATTGCGGTCCAGTTAGGGTTTTTGCTGAAGGTTTGAGTAATCTCCAAACACAATACACCATGGGCTAACTCAGCTGTTAGTACTGATTTAAAAAAAAAAAAGTATTATGAAATATTTCAAACATGCAAAAGTAGGGTGACTATTATAACAAACTCCTATGTGGGTCATGGCAATACTGCATCAGATGTCAAATGTTGGTATTAAAATACATAAATACGAATGATTCTGTTTCCTTATCGATGACCTTTAAATATTTTGGGGGGAAGGGCGGCAGGGAGAAAGGTTCTGGATGGTTGTTAAATGGTTATTTTCATCTGGTCATCTGTCTAATGTAGTGTCTCTCTTTCTCTGTGGGACCCTGAATAGGACCTTAAGATGCTACTAGGGTTAGTGGAGACCCTGAGACATATAAACCCATAATGTAGACTTTGGAATAATGGCTGAAATCTGTGGGTGGCCGTGTTGATATTTAAGATGCCAGCAGGAGCCACATTTTCCTCGAGGAAGCTGGCCACGCCTGGTTTGGGAAAAGCAGCTGTGGAGTGTTTGAAGGAACAGACAGGGCGTTTGAAGGGACAGTGGCTAAATGACTAAACCAAAGGTGAAATCCATGTTAGAGGGAACAGTAAAGACCCAAACTTAGAGGCTGCAGTCTCATTAACTTTGACCCAGTACCATTAACTCAGTTGTTCTAGTCTCGGGCGAGTGGCTGTCTTCCTAGCTGGGCTTTTAATAAGCTCTGTTGAAGACAGGGACCATTTTATTCTTGCCGCTTGTCTCTCCCTAATGTCTAGCAATAAATATTGAAAATGTGTTACTGAATGAGTGAATAAATGGATGTGTAATGGACAAAGGAGTAAATAAAGGTATCTTAGAAAATAGAACTTAATTGTAGTCTCAAAATCTTAGATGTCGAAGTATAATACCAGAGTGTTTTAAAGGCTGGCCCATCCTTACGCAGGAGCCATTATAAAAGGTGTAGCATTAAAATAGGCCATTCTTCTATTGTCTCAGGTGACAGTTTTGGAACCTCATTAAAAGTTTGGTGGCAGTCTCTTTTTTTTTTTTTTTTTTAAGGCAACAAAGAACTCTGATAATACACTGCTGCTTCAGTTTAATGCTGTCCTTCAAGTCGAAACTGTGGACGCCGGGTAGAGATAAGATGTTGTTAGAAGATCATTTTCACATTGTAGTGATTAAATTTACTTGTCTTGGACCCATTTTATACAAAATTGTATTCTGTAAAAGTAATTTTGGTAATGTGTAGCAAAATTCTAGCGCTAGATCCTAGAGAAGAGTGAAGGCTAAAATTAGATTGTGACATGCTAGGGAATATTGTGTTCTGCTCAGTGTTATCCACAACAGTAAATTGAACATGGTGGTACAGGGTTTGTAGAATTCATGCACCTCATTAGGTTACTGTCAAATATCAGGCCCTGAAATATTGGAAAGGAACTTAGCTATCATTTTTCATTTTTGCAGATGGGGATGAGTAGAAGGGGATTTGATTTACCAAGCCCTGTGGCTAATAAAACCTTCAAGGGCACCCACAATCCAGGGCCTCTGCCTCATGGCCTGGACCCAGCGCTGTCCTCTGGATGGGGACAGTGTGTTCCTAAGCGCCCCCATAGTGTCCAAGTCTATGTTAAATGTGATTAGGTTCTTCCACTTGTTATCCTATGAGGTGTTTTCCGTTTGACTCACCCTCTTGTGGAAACCACACAGTATGTTAGCAAATGGCTTAAAATGCTTAGGGATGGAAAAACAGGATGTAGAATAAAATCTTTAGTACAGTAAAGGGTATTAGTATCCATTCACCTAAATTAAGGCAGTGGAATTACTGTACACTGGTATAATGTTTCACATTTTTAGTCACCTATGCCTGGCATCCCCAATGTAAATTATAGACAAGGATAATTATCTCCACTTTGTCCTTAGTACAGGGTAAGCCTAAATTACCTGTTCAGAGGTCTTGTGGGTTTTTCTTTTTTCAAATCCTTGAGTATTTTTAAAAATTTATACTTAAGTCTATTTACTACAGATTTTCATGGAAAGTTTTGGAAATTCACATACTTCAGGCTAAAAACATAACAAAAACAGAAACATAGAAACAAACAAAAAAATTGAAAGAACCCCAAAGACTGGTCTTGGCAAACTATAGGATTGTGTGCCTTTTCTATCTTATTCTCCTGATGTTAATTGTCTCACTGCGACCCTTTGACCTGCCCCTCACCAAGAGCTGGGAACCTCTGACATTTGGAACACTCCCCTCTGAGGGTCCACACTTAAAACGGCGATAAAATGAGATGGCGACTTTCCAGCTTCCATGATTCCCAAAGTTTCCCTCATCCAGAATGCCTCCAACTGCTGGTTATGACTCATTTATAGACTGAATTTAATTTAGTGTGTCTCACTGAACTTAAAAAAAATTCTACAGAGTAAGTGATGTCAGAGAGCATTGCACATAGTATTTTTTTACAATAATGTTATGACGTCAACTCTCTATAAATGTCCTAGATTATGGCAGAAAATATCCTTCTAACAATAATGCACTGGTCCATCAACCTACACCATGGAATGGTGAGTCACAGGAATGAACACTAGCTCTTAATCCAAAATAACTCCCATTATCTGGCTTTATTTGGCCCACTACCAAGTCTGCTGTGATGACTTGCTCTCCTTTGGCCTAGGTATAATGAAGCCACAGCCTTTCCCTCTGCTAACAGTAGCGGGATGGCTCCTTTACCAAACAATACCATAACCCGATTATACCAAAAAGAAGTAAATATTTTAGACTTCTACATTCCCCAGGACCCATGAGGGAAATGTTTTAATGATCTTGTGCTCAACATAGTTTAAATTTATAGTTTAAATTTTGTTCTCTACAGTAATACTGCTGTAGATTATTAATAAGCTTTCATTCCTTGTGAGAAAATTTGTTTCCTTTACACCAGTGAAAATGCATTTTTCAGTGAGTCTCTTGAATTACTCCATCCAAATGAGAATTTGCCAAGAAGATAGAGATTGAAAAATTGAGACTTGCTTAGTTAGCAAATGGTACCAGAGTTGGACCTTCTCCCTTGGGTGTTTCTCACAACTGTACATAGACAGTGATGCTGTTTTGCAGGTGGTTCTTGGACAGTTAAAAAGGGAGACCATCCTCAGTCCTAATGAATGTTCCAAAACTGTTATGTGTGCAAGCATTTTCTCTAGAATACCAGCAAAAGAAAATTAAATCAACTCACAACAGTTATCTTGCATATCTCACCTGGGAAGGTGTGCATGAGGTAGGACAGGCACTGCTTAACATTAATCAGCCTCCTGAAGTTATTACATTCATGAAGAAATGTAATTCACATGCGATTACTTTTTAATTTACTCTGTAATCACTTTGCAAGTGAACAGGCCAAGCTTAAAATGAAATTTAAAAGTCAAATACTGCTTTGTATTAGGAATTCACAATTTTTATATGCACTTAGGTTAATAAAGATTTTACAATAACCATTTGTGACTGAGTATATGATAATTTTTGATGAAAGTTAGTGCCATACCTTAGATAAAATGTATTTAATTCCACGCCCCACCCCCAACTACTCATCTGGCCCCGGGGAGGCTCAGAACTCTACACTGTGCTGAATTCCTGCTTCATCTCCTAAACTTTACTTGAAAAACAAAACAAAGCAAAACATTTCATAATCCCAGATCTGAAGCTGCCATGAACTAATGTATTTTTAATTCCTACTGTGCCGGTGAGGTATATGCATTTGTTTTATCCATCATCAGAAAGTGAGTACTGAACCTTACAGTAACTGCCTTGAGCTCCTGGGGAGGGGAGGCCAGTGCCTGCAGTAAGAACCTTCCTCCAACAATGTGGCCTTTCAAGTTTGTGAAGTTACAAAGCTGCAGTGCTAGTTTCACAAGAACCTTTTGCCTTCAGACTAAAGCCTCAAAAGCCTAAGACCAGCTAGCCCTGGGTAGTGGGGAGCAGGTTTGTGTTTTTGATTCATCAGCCGGAGCTAAGGTCAATGGAGAGAACGAACTCGGGGCTTCCAGATTTCCGGTCAATGCGAGGAGGACTTTGAGTCATTTGTGTCTCTCTGGCATTGGACTGAACAACCTCAGAAGCACTGAGATGTCTTTCCCAGAAAATATTCTAAAGCTAGATTCTATTTTCCAGGGGTGCTTTGTAGTACTAGCAAACATAAGTTATTAGCTGTCCGGTTTCAAGGTATTTGTTATGTCTTTATGCAGACTCTGCCATTATTCACTTTAGCTCAACTCACTCTGTTTTAACTAACATAGTACAATATTCGGGCATTGTTCTAAGCCAGTACTATTTAATAAAAATAAAAGTGAGGCAAATATGAAATTTTCTGGTAGTCCCATTAAAGAAGGAAAAATGTGCAGGCGAGATGACTTACAGTAACATATTTTATTTAACCCAATGTATCCTGTTATCATTTCAAAATGTAATAAATATAAAAAAGTTTAAATGAGACGTCTGACATGCCGTTTTTCCATACTAAGCTTTGATGCTCCTGCGTGCGATTCGCGCTCCCAGCCCGTCTAGGTTTGGACCAGTGCCTTTCCGAGCGCCCAGGGGCCTCCCGTGGCCGCTGTGGGGTTAAGCGGCGGCATTCACAGCCTCGTGATACGCCGGCTAACTTTTCTTAAATGTACACTAAATAAATACATTGTTTTTCAAGTGAAACAAAGTTTGATTTAGTGAATGGATAGGCACCATACTATAAGAACTGCTGACTTAATAAGCAGTTTTCTTGTTTGTCTGGCAGTAATATACATGATAGATGGCCCGCATGGGCGCTGGGCGCTGCAGGGGTGTTTACTCATCCGTAGTCCCCAGCGCACGAGCCGTAAACATATTTTATTTATTTATTTATTTTTTTGCTGACACAAAAGCATAACAGAGTGTAAGGGAATGAGGCTGATGTAATCCCTGCTTTATGTATTTTTTACAAATGAAATGTTTAGTACATATAGTATGCATGTATCATATTTATATTAGACACCATGTATAACACATGTGTATATATACACATACACATACACTACACACACACACACACACACACGCACACCTCATGCTACAACTATTAATGGGAAATAATTCCTTATAATTTATGTCATAGCTGAGGCTGCCTGAGTTTGAACACCTGTCCTGAGAACTGAGACCCCTCTGGAGGCCACATATCTCAGGCAGTTGCCTCTTTCATCTGCACTTAGGGCTGGTATGTGATATCCAACCCACTGTGGGAGGCAGAATAATGACACCCCAAAGATGTGCATGTCCTAATCCCCACACCTGTGAATGGCTAAGGTATTTTGCAAATGCAGTATAAATTGCCGATCTTGAGATGGGGAGGTTATTCTGCATTATTCAGGCAGGCCCAATGTAATCACAAGAGTTCTTATAAATCAAAGAGGGAGGCAGGATAGTCAGAGTGAAGAGGAGATGTATTGAGGGAAGCAGAGATCTTCGTGACACAACATGAGAAGGACTCACATGCTGTTGAGTCCTTCTGCAAGCAGAAAGATGGGGCCGTAAGCCAAGGAATGTGCACGGCATTCAGAAGCTGGACAGGTCAGAAAAACTGATTCTGGCCTCCAGAAGGGACACGCCTCTACTGACATCTTTTTTTTAACTTTATTTTTATTGTTGACACTATTACAGATAACTTCATCTTCTCTTTTAGCCCTCCTCCACCCAGCCCTTACTGTCCACCCCCACTTCCTTCAGCCCATCACTGCAATGTTGTTTGTGTCTATGGGTTGTGTATATATGTTTTTTGCTTAATCTTCTCACCTTCTTTGATCTAGTTCCCCAAGCCCCTCCCCTCCAACAGCTGTCAACTTGTTTCGCCTATCCATGACTGTTTCTATTTTGTTCATCCGTTTTCGTTCATTAGAGTCTATGTATAAGTGAGATTACATGCTATTTGTCTTTCACTGACTGGCTTATTTCAGGTAGCATAGTAATCTCCAGGTCCATCCATGCTGTCGTAAATCTTGATTTTAGACCAGTGAGACCTATTTTGCACTTTTGACCTCCAGAACTATAAGTTTGCACTGTTTTAAACTATTAAGTTTGTGGTTATTTGTTACGGCAGCAATAGGAAGCTCATACACCCATCCTAAGCAATAGGGCAATAAAAAAAAAAAGCATCACTTTCCACCTCTTGGCATGGGAAAAGAAACCTGTTTTTGGCACCCAAGTCAAGCAGCTCTTTCCCTGGGAGACCTCCAAGACTATGCTTGTCAAGATGAGGGCTCCCTCCTTTCCTTCTCTGCCCACCCTGTTCTCAGTGCTGGCCCTTGACACTGCACATATCTCACTGTGAGGTGATATGTCTCCCCACTAGACTATTTGAGGGCTAAGATATCAAATCCCCACAGCCAGCTCTTGATTGGTTCCCAGAAGTTTCTGAATGTGTTAAAGAGAGTGCCTGAAGACCTAGATCCTGTACTTTTATATAGTGGTTTGTGAAGCCAATGGTCATAATTGTGTGTGTTCCTTCTTTTTACCTTGTCCATATCAGAGTGGTTGAAGGTTGTCCATTTACTTTCTGAAATTGTCCATGGCCCTCTTGGGAATTGACATCAGGGAGCTCTTTAGCCAATTAAATACTGTTAGTGTTTTCATTTTATTTGGTTTTCTTTTAGAAATTTATTATCCCTTTGTAGAATATTACTAGGAATTTAATGTGTGATACATTGGGCCTCAGGATCCATTGAGACCTAAGAGTACCGGGAAGAGCTCTGTTCCACAGTGAGGGCCTGAGGCAGGTCTGTTCTCAGCAGCAGTACTCCTTCATCTGCGCAGCGATTATACTCATTCCTGCGTTTAGGTTTGGACTGGATTTTGGTAATTCTTGTAAAGTGCCTAAGTGTATTCTAAGTGTTCACACTTTTTGAAGCATGTACTGTGAATTATACTCCTCATGGTTAGGATTTTAAACTTTGAGAAGTCTTCATTTTCCTGTTAAGTGCAGTCTGGTACTTACAATTCTACCTATTACATGAAATGTCATTCGCTTTTACTTCGTGCTCATCCTACCCCAGTGTTATTTAGAATGAATGATTTTAAATCACATATATAGTTTCTTTCACTGACACTGAAAGTGATGGACTAGCCACCTCAGGAGGAACTTATGTCATTTAACATTTTAGAGTTCACACAAAATACAAACAGTCCTTTGGAAAAAGCTCCTTGTTGATGGTGGTTAGCAGAAGTCAAGATGAGGCATGTCATGTAGCCAGTAGTTTTTATCAGTTCTCCTTTCATGAGTAGTGGTGGAATCATGTAAAACTGTACAGGGTTAGGACTCGGGGTAAAGCATGGAGTCGAATAGAGATAAATATACCCAAGTTGCAGTCCTGTGTAGGTAAGCAGCATGTGGAATAAAGATGGCAAATACGTGACTCAGGCTACTGCTGCCCTGTGTTTCATTGAACTTGAACTTGAACTTAGCTGATGTACATGGCCTTAGAATCCTCTCAACAGAGGCATCCTCTAAATTGATCAGAGCTGGTCATTAAATTGAAGACTGTTGTTGGGTGTTTGTTTGATTATTCAAATAAGAAAGAGTAAGAGACAGAATCAGAAAGGCTATAGAGGCATGGTGATACCTCTGAGGCAAGTAGAAGGCAGGTTGCTCTTGACTTCGGCAGGTCAAGAATTAGAATGGCATGTGGAAAACTAGGAGGGCATAGATCCCAAAGGCCAAAACCAGTGATGTGATCAGAGGCTTGGTCAGCTTAATAGGAGAAGATGAATCCTGGACACTCAAGGACAAAGGGATCTCAAACTTGATGGAACGTACAAGTTACCTGGGGTACATGTGTATTCTGATCCACTTGACCTCAGGGGTGGACCTGAGATAGTGACTTTGTGACTGGCTCCCAGGTGATGCCAACACCACAAATGTGGGAACCACACTTTGCACAGTGAGAATACAGAATCGGGTCAAGGCACCAAAGCCAAACAGACCTTTCCTCAACACGGATTTGCCTTTTCACCAGGCCCTTCCCACTGGGACCAAGGCCACTCAGGGCTCAGGTCTGCCAAAACCTGTAGGAAGATGCAGGCAGCTGTTTGCCCCGAGTAAAGAGATTTTCAGGGCAAAATGTCATGAAATTCCTAGGAGCCAAAGCCTCTCGTCTGTTATATTTATTTCAGATTCTCCAGAATTGTTCTGGTCTCTCCATGTTTTCATAATGCTCTCCTTTTTGCTCCTTGTGTGAAAAGATAGATGATACATGCTGTTTTTTCTCCCTCTGCTCCTCCTTTTTAGTACCTTCCTTATCGTCAAAACATTCTTCATTGTCTCTCTAGCCAGCTCTCCTAAGAGCTCTCAGTTGAGTAGAATTAATAGGAAGCCAACCAACCTAATTTAATCAGAAAAGGTGTAGGCATCTTAGTGGCAGCTCTAGGATTCCAAGCTGCCACAGGCCACCCTTGGTACCTGCACTGAATGTATTGTTAGGTCACTAAGGCATCTCTAGGGATCCGAACACAAGGAATCAAGGTGGACTTCATGAGAAGCTGGGGCCAAGATCTGGGAAACTGTCAGGCACAAAGACAACTACTCTGGGCCTCTCTTTCTTTCTCTCTGTCTCTGTCCATCTCATGTTCTTCTCTTTTTCCTTCACCCTGTGTGAAGATAGGTTGTCTTGGCCTTTTACTGTAAGGAGAAAAGAAAGAAGAATGTTGCTTACTCTGCTGGTTGTGCTCATCGTTCTACGTAGTCTCCCTCTTTTCTGTTTCTGAATGCCCTGTAGAGGATCTACGTGAGATGTGGATCTATACGAAATGCCATCTTTATCATATACTGCTTTTCTGTGTGTTTGAGTCTATTTCCCTTTTGGTCGTGTGCAAGTACAATACTGTAAAATCTCCATAGTTGTATGCTTCTGTGTGTGAACCATGCCAAATGTCCCTATGTTCGCTAGCACATTCGTTTCGGGTCAGTAGACTTGCTTTCTACTTTTTCCCTTTCTAGGTAGAAAGGCTCCCGTGGTACAGCAGGTGCCCCTTCCTAGTGCTAGGCCAGTCCGCAGATGGTTATTAAGGTCCAGGAAATTTCGGTATTTTTATTTCAAATTACCCCTTTTCCTAGGACCTCTAATACAATCGGTTATTTAAGCATTACTTGGCATAAATTCTGCTCCTTTGCTACTAGCCCTGCGGGTCGCTGGCATTGGTGCCAAAGCTCTATAGAATATACTATTGTGCTGTTTCCCCAGGTCATTGCTAGCTAACTCTTTATGGAAAGGAACCATTTTCTTTTCTTGTAGGATTCGTCTTCCCTTAAGCTAGAAAAGATGTAACAGGAAGAAGACCCTAGCTCCAGGAAAAAAAGCAAATCCTCAGTGAGATTTGCTTAGCTCCCGAGGACCTCCCAACAAGGGTAGAAACCTAAACTTCAAAATCTCCCTTAGTATTTTTACTGTGAATGTCTTTGCCTCTTTTGGAGATGCGTGTACGTCACCTTTGACCATTTTCCACCTATTTTTTTCTTTTAGTTTTTCTTTATTTCTAGCTTAATCCTGCTGCCTTTCTGGCCTTTAGCCATTTCAGTGTGTTGCTTCTGAGCAAACTATCACATTCATCTCAGAAAAGCAGATTTGACTACTGTAAAGGAAACAAAAATAGCAGAGCAAGGGGAGAATATGGGACATTTTTTTGCTTCTGTGATGTCACCAGTCAATCAGAATTAGAATTTCCAAGTGTTGTTTGCAGCTCTGTGTGAGATTATGGTATTTTGACTCTGGCTTCTGCACAGTGTTTTAGAATCATTCCTTCTCAAAATAGCGTTTCCCCACTGAAAAGCAGCTGACTTAAAAGAAGGATGTTTCAAAGCCTAGTGGAACGTCATTAACTGACCTGCATTTGGGTTGAACGGATTCCTAAGGGAAGGGTGCGTCCTTTGCTTCTTTTTTTTTCACTTTGAAGTTTGAAGAGGTGGCAGCTAGATGAGCAGTTTTGCCGAACAAGCACTGGATTATGGAGAACTTATCTGACCAACTCCTAAGAATACAGAGCATTTCAGAATCTAGCTTTCATCAGAACGACTTTTTCAGTCCTTGGCAAGGTAGTTATTTTTTTGAAGTGGAAATCATGGGTAGGTGTCAGAGAGCAGGAAAACCATTCATATCATTTCTGAAACATTCACGTTCAACTAACCCAATCGCAGCGAAAATCTAGTCAACCCAGAAATGATTACATAAATAGGTAAAATGTTGAGGCTGGTGTTTACGAGGCATGTCTTGCAATAATGCATCATGGCAGGCACCCGGTAAGGTCCCTCTTCTGTAGTCACTTGTAACCTACTTACAAGAAGGAAGGAATGGGGAAGAGCAGAATTATACCACTCAGCAGGATTTCCCCAGAGTATGAAACTAAAGTCCCAAATGATTGATTGAGAGAAGATTTCAGCAAGTGATACTCAAATTAAAAAATTAAGCAAGTGACTTTAAGCAAAATTGCATTGTGACCTGCAATTTATTTACTGAAAGGGCTTTTAAAAATGAGATTAAAATCCACAACCCCCACACCCAAAAAACCCATATCTGAGATCTTGTGGGGCAGTACACGTTTTTCTTCTTTCCTTTTTATCCTTTTTCCCATCTCCAGCTTCTAAGTTAAACACCTGTCAGACTTATTTCTCCCTTTCATTTCTTTGACTTGTTAGAGAAGAAAGGTCAGAACTGATCACCAGCTCTACTTTTTAACAGGCAGAAAGAAGCCTGTAATTGAGAGTAATTCCTCTGCAATTTGGTAGGCAGGGGCGGTCTCAGGCCGGCTTTCAAAAACTGAGCCGGGAGAGAAACGCTGGCATTCTGTAAGTGAATCAACTTTATTCACCAGACCGCAGATCATTTCTGATTTTCACTGAAACGCCGAAAGCTGCGGAGCTCACATTAGTGCCCTCCTTTTGGATGAATAGAAACCTAATCTATTTTTAACATCTACCGGGGTGCCCTGCAGCTGGAAAAAAAGTGCTTTGTGAAAGGCAGCCCAGAAATATCTCTTTTTGAAATTCTGCTTCCTTAAGCACACTAAGCGGTTTATTATTATTTCTTTTTGAGAAGTTTGTATCCCTGTTCAATAAAAGCCACGTGTGTTTTTCTTTAACAGAATTGGATGCAGTGTTTTCATCATAGTATGGTATGTATTGTGATGTAATTTAGAGATTTTGGGAAGTTGCTGAATTGATTTCTGTATAAAAATTGTTTCTGTCAAAATTTGCAGGATAATGAAGGCAGTCCTTTGCTTCCCACATGAAACTGTACAACCTGTGTCTTTGTCCAAAATTTGTACTGCTTACTAAGGGTTTCATGTTTGAGGAGAGGTACAAAATAAAAGGAATGTTTCAAAAGAAAACTTTTACACATTGAATCCAATTTAAACTCCTTGTCATGTCAAACTTTTAAAAATACAATAATATATAATATATGATAGAAGCATGCTAGTATCTATAGTACAATGTGTTCATTTTTATCAATTCCAAAAGTGAGGTGGAAGAAGGGAAAACCAGGAGCCAGTTGGAAATATCTAAATTTGAAGAAACCAAGTCCTGTTTCCCTTTAAGAAAACAATGATAAGAATCAAAATTGTTAAGACCCCTTCGCTCTCATAGATGCCCGTGACAGCCTGACATTCCAGGGGTTGTGCGACGTTGAAACCAGAAACCAGTGCTGAGAAATGGTGTAAATGAGCAAGGTCATGTCATCAGTTAAAGAAACTGCTTGGATTCTGTGACACTCACGTAATACATCGTTTTGATGATAAGCGATTATTTCGTAGGTCACTTTGAACAAACTCTCTTTTCATTATTATCACTTAATAAGCATTCACCCTAGAGCTGCAATATATAAAATTCCCTAAATAAATAAATAGAATCATGATTTTAGAAGGTCTATTTGAACCACAAAAGAAAGGAGTGATTACCAGCTATGATCAGTGAGCCTGAATTATATCATACTTAGAGGAGACACATGCAAATGAATGAATTAAATTAGGAACACAAATCTCTTCTTAAATCAGCATTTTTGACTGTCAGAACCTGGACTAGAGTGCATTATTCTTAATAGACTGTGATTTGTATCGAAATAGGACAATAAATCTGTTTATTGAAATTTATTCACTGCTTGTTGTTCGGTCGTTCTGGCTTTGTGCGTGGGCCTCGTGAATAGAGCGAACAGGGCTGGCGAGTCAGCAGGACGCGTACCATTTTTGTAAGCGATCACAGATGCTCTGCAGACCGAGAGCTGGTTAACATGACGATGGGATCAAACTCTGCATTCACTATTTTACTTTGCAGTGAATCACAGAAAACACATGAAGGCTTCTGGGGACACCAGCAATGGAATAATCTAAAAGTCTTCTCTTTCACGACCTAAATAAAAGGGTGCTTACAGACTTTGGTCTTCAGGGTAAAATCTCTTATCTGAACTTGAGCCTCATCCACTTTAATTCTGTATTGTCTATAGTAATCTCATCCATCTTTCTTCTCACTTTACTTCATAAAAGCTATTTGATGATAGGCTCAGGATATGTTGATTGCAATGTGACATTCGGGGGTTTCACATTTTACAAGCTGGCTCGAGGGAGAGAATTTTTGTTTGGTGTTCCCTGGCCATCATGAGTAAATATGCAAGCAGAAGAATTGAAAAACAAATCAGTCTGCACCACTGGATTCTCCGCAGATCCCTCTGAAAGACAAAAAAGAAAAATAGTTGCTTTGACCTTGTCTTGGTTTGCATGTTTTCAGCAAGCTCTAAGAATCTCTTTCGCTTTTTATAAAATATGTCTGAATTCCACATAGAGGTGAACTGGTGAACTATAAAATGATCACATAGCTTTAATAAGAAATATATATTAGAAGGCATTAGAAAAGAAAGATCCTATTGGAATTTCAATATCTTGTGTCTCTTAATTTGAGGGAGTATAGAGTGTAGGGAGGAAATGAAGACATGGTCATATTTGTTTAAAAAAATCACGTGGCCCATTTTTAAAGTTCATAGGCAAGGCATTTTTTATGCTTCCTACAGCCTTTCTGCTCTAATTTCTGTTCCCCACCCTTAGCATTATGAATTTAATGTCTCTCCTGCTGCCAGAGCTAATGAGGCCCACCTATACTAGCAAAGCATTAATCAGTGCTTGTAAGTCATTTAGGAGGATGCAGAACACCCTCTCCATAGCCTCGCTCCAGTACGATCATTTTAACGCTCTCGGTCTGATCTGCATACACAATAGCGGTGCCAGTGACCTGCCATTATCAACCAGCTCTTGGCTTATATCAACCAGCTCTTGGCTTAAAGTAGAATCCCCCCACCCCCGGTTTCTTGGATTTTCACCAGTGCTGATCAGTTCTTAAAAACAGTTGATTAGCTCATGCAAATTCAGTCAGTTTATCTTTGAAAAAGGTACAAAGGAAGTTCAATGGAGGAAGGATATTCTTCTCAACAATTGGTGCAGGAACAATTGGATGTCCATACACAAAAATAGGAACCTAGACATAGATATTGCACAAATAAAAAAAAAATAACTCAAATGGAAAACAGACCTAAACATGAAACACAAAACTATGAAATTTCTAGGAGAATACATAGGAGAAAAATCTATACAATCTTAGGTCTGCTAATGAAATTGTAGGCACAACACCAAAACACAGTCCATGAAAGAAAAATCAGTAAGCTGGACTTTATTAAAATTAAAAATGTCTGCTCTGTGAAAGACACTATTAAGAGAATGAGAAGACAAGACGCAGACTGGGAGAAACCGTAACACGAAACTAAAAAAGGACTTGTGTCCACCATAAAGAAAGAACCCTTACAACTCAACAGTAAGAAACAAACAAATTTAAAAATGAGCAAAAGACCCGAAGAGATAACTTACTAAAAATATGCAGATGGAAAGATACACAAACGAAAAGATACTCAACATCATATGTCAGTAGAGAATTGCAAATTAAAATGAGGTATCACCGCACACATTAGAATGGCCAAAAACTAAAAACATCATTACTAGAGAGATGTGGAGCAACGAAAATTCTCACTCTTTACTTGTAAAAGCATAAAATGGCACAGCTATTTTAGCCTTTCTTACAAAGCTCAACATAGTTTTACCATATAATCCAGTAATCAGGTGCATAGGTATTTACCCAACTGAATTGAAAACTTATGTCCACAGAAAAGCCTGCAGAGGAATCTTTATAGAAGTTTTATTCATAATTACCAAAAACAGGAAAGAAACAAGATGTCTTTCTATAGGTGGATAAGTAAAGAAACTGGTACATCTGTACAGTGGAACACTCTTCATCAATAAAAGAGAATGAGCTATGTAAAAACAAATGGATGAATGTTAAATGCATATTATTAAGGAGAGAAAAGTCTGAGAAGGCCACATTCTATAAAATTCAAATCACGCACATTCTAGTAAAGACAAAACCATGGAGATGGTAAACAGATCAGCGGTTACTAGAGGTTTGGGGGCGAGGTTCAGTAGGTAAAGCACGGGATTTTTTAGGGAGACGAAACTATTTTGTATGCTATTATAATAATGACAGATATATGACACTCTACATTTATCAAAACCCATAGTACTTTACATCTCAAAGAGTGATACTCTTTGTTCAAGAGTTTCAATGTACAGACTTTAAACAGTCCCTTAGGAGGCCCGGGGGATACTAGGATGGAATCTAGCTGTGTGAGAAATGTATGAAACCATCTGACTAGAGGGGGGGTGGGAGAAACATTGTCGTTAAGGGACTTTGGGAATGACTACAGTTGCTAAGACCGAAGGCAAAGTGAACTGTACACAAGCACTGTATACTCCAGTTGATAAAGTTGTTTTTCATGGGGTTACAGGTTAACAATTATGAAACCACTCTATCTACATGCATGCTATAGTTAAACAATCAAGTAAACGAGTGGTAGGGGCCAGATTTCTCACTGTTGGAGTAGGAGGTTACAAATCAGCAAGGGAAGACAGCTAGAATGAGCCATTTGGTAAATAATTAGAACTGGAGACATCTAACTCTATTTAGCCTAATATAGATAATGATGATTACATAGAGATATTCACAGTTGTGCGTACATGCAGGAGCTAGAACACACCCACATAATTCCTTGCTCTGTCAGCTGAAAGGACCTGGAAGCAATGAAGTCCTGGGAGCAATAAGTATGTCTAACACCCAGATCTTCATTTTTAATGCCATTTTCAATGAAAGGAACCAGAGCTTGTTGAAAAAATGGCTGTTTCTAGGACTGGGGCAAGAATTCTACGATATAATCCTGGAACATCTTGTAGTGCTAAGGGGTAAGAAAAGCTTAAAAAAAAAAATCCACCATAACGGGGATATGTTAAAGGGACACAGGAAGCAACTCAAAGATGGATCACTTTGAATAATAAAATGAAGTACTATTGATTTATAATCCAAAATATAAAGTATCTGTGAGTAAAGATAAAACTAAATGATTGAATGTATAAATAAATGGGAGAGAATGGACAAATCTATGCAGAAGAATTCCAGACCATTTATGTAGGTACTCTGCCCTCAAGGAGGTGGAGCATAACCCCCCTCTCCTTAATTGGGGGGTGCACGCATAGTGTGTTTGCCCAACGAGAAAAGTTTGGAAAGGGAGAAAAGTTGTAACTTTAGAGTGAAGAAACTGTAAAAATACCACATTAGCCAGATAATCAACATGAACATCAGCAATAACAAGTCATACTTATGTTATATTCCTTTGATATGATGTGATGAGAATGGCACTTTATATCTATAGTCTTACTCCCAGAAAACCGTAACTCAGGTGTAATAATGGGAAACACATTCCACAAAGACAGCAGGCAAAATCAGCTGAGGGACAGTCTACGAAACACCTGACCATTACTTCTCCAAACTATCAAGGCCATCACAAACATAGAAATTCTGATAAACTGTCACATCCAGTGGGAGCCTTATGAGACAAGATGAGTCAATGTTAAATGTGGTATCTTAGATTGGATCCTAGAACAGGAAAAGGGTATTAGGTTAAAAGCTAAGAAATCTGAATAAAGTATGGATTTCAGTTCATAACAACATATCAGTGGTAGTCCAGTAATTGTGACAACCCTCCATACAAATGGATGATGTTAATAGTAGTGGAAACTGAACACAGGGTATATGGAAGCTCTGTACTGTCTTCACATACTTTTTTCATAGCTTTAAAACTATTCTAAACACAAAGTTTATTTTATTTCTATTAAAAAATTTTTAAATTATTTTTCAATTATAGTTGTCCCCATTTTCCCCCATTACTCTCCCCTGCCCTACCCACCCCCACCTCCCACATTCAACCCCTCACCCCCCATTGTCTTTGTCCATGAATCCTTTATACATGTTCCTCGACTTGACTCTTCCCCTTCTTTCCCCCGTTATCACCCTCCTCCCTCTCCTCTGGTCACTATCAGTTTATTCTTTATTTCCATGCCTCTGGTTCTATTTTGCTCGCTTGTTTGTTTTGTTGATTGGGTTCCACTTATAGGTGAGATCATATGGTATTATTTGTTCACCGACTGGCTTATTTCATTTGGCATAATACTCTCCAGTTTCATCCATGCTGTCATGGAGGGTAAGTGTTCCTTCTTTCTTTTTGCTGTATAGTATTCCATTGTGTAAATGTACCACAGTTTTTGATCCACTCATTTACTGATGGGCACTTAGGCTGTTTCAAGCACTTGAAACATTACTAAGTAAGTAATACTGCTATGAACATTGAGGTGCATAGGTTCTTTTGAATTGGTGTTTCAGGATTCTTATAAGGGTATAATCCCAGCAGTGGAATTGCCAGATCAAAAGGCAGTTCCATTTTAGTTTTTTGAGGAAATTCCACCCTGTTTTCCACAGCGACTGCACCAGTCCACATTCCTACCAAAAGTACGCTAGGGTTCCCTTTTCTCCACAACCTCTCCAGCACTTGTTGTTTGTTGATTTATTTATGATGGCCATTCTGACCTGTGTGCGGTGAAATCTCATTGTGGTTTTAATTTGTACCTCTCTGATGTCTAGTGATGCTGAGTATCCTTTCATATGTCTATGGACCCTCTGTATGTCCTCCTCGGAGAAGTGTCTGTTCAAAGTTTATTTTTTAAAAATAGCAAAACACTTGATGAGGATCAGGTTGTGGGGCCCAGAAGAAAACTTTTGTTTCTGCGTAAAAGTGTTTGGGCAAAGTTGGACTTGGTGTTGACGGTGTGCTTGGGAAGGAGGGGAGCGTTAGGGCCATTTCATCAGTGTGTTTACAGCTTAGACACTGTCAGGTTTTGAAAAGAGTGCGTGTGACATGGGACACTTGAGCCTTCGATGTGGTTGTCAGTAAGTCCCCAGGGGGTCGATGGACCTTCTGTTTAAGTCTGTGGAGCATCAAGTTCTGTCTGATTTCACTGAGGGACATTGTCAGTCTCACTTGTTAGTGATGGTGTTGACAAAACACCTCCAAAATGATACTCCCTTCCCCCAATTTATGTTTTACTTTTCACCTGGTTGTGTCGAAGGTGATACTTATGTGAGAGGCCATGAGAGATAGAGGACTACATCTTTTTTTTTTTTCTTTAAATGGGGTTGGAGGAGTATTCATCATAGTGTCTCTTTTAAAAGATTTCAATATTTTCTTTGATTTTAATTTTCTGTTTTTTATCCCCCTCCCCCACATCTATAGAGAATAAAAGTTTTATGAAAGAAAGCCAACCAAGATTTTGCCTACTATAACTAGATGCGGCTCAATGCTGACATCTTGCACTGTCTATAGGCTCTAACAGGCTGTGCTGACAGAGTTAAGGCATCATGGGACTGTTGGCTTCCTGCCTGTTTCCAAGACAGCTGATGATGCCTTCCCAGCCTGAAGGAGCTCAACTCAACACAATGTTTCTCTGTCCTGGGTGATGTTTTCTACCATCTCTCTATCCTCACATATATCTATTTTTTCCCCCATAACGGTGGGTGCAGGAGGGCTGCTACGTGGATGTGTAGGGTTGCTAAGTCCTAGGCCTATGAGGGAAGCAATGGAAACTAGGAAACAGTAGATAGCTATATTCACAGGATAGAATATACTGTGTGCTCCTTTGAGAGTGAGATATGGAAAGAATTCATAAATACAGATTAAAATATGAAGGCTGTAGTGTCGTCAGAATGGGATAACATGGTACTTTTTTGTATGCTGTGGAGAGCAATGAAAATAGAAATTAACATCAATAACTGCTGAAGAGATGCCTCAGCTTGTCAATATGAGAACAAATCACAACTGTATTAAGTTTAATTTTCATTATTACAAAGAGGCTTTGTACTAACTGATATGTTTTTACCAATAACCTAAACTCTGTTCCTCTGTTCCATTAAAGCCACTGGCGACAAGAGTGACTCTGACATCAGAGGGGGTTTGGATCCCAGCCTCTTGGCCATATGTCCTTGAGGAGTTTTGTTACCATCTGTCCCCACCTTTAAGATGAAGATAATAACTGTAATCTCTAGAATTTTTGTAGGGGTTGATCACACTATTCATAGAGCTTTTGATTTTGTGACTTCACATTGATGCTTGGTAAGGAGCAATGTGGCAGTTCAGTTCACGATAGTATAAAGAGACTTGTAATTTTTCTTCCTAAATAATATTTTAAAATAGCAAATAAAAATTTAAAATCATCGAAGTAGACGTTTAGTGTGTTGAAAATATGTATTTTAAATTTTATAAGTGCAATGTATATTAAGTAATGTCAGGATACTGGATTCTCTATATTTAATCTCACAATCTAATAATTTAAAGAGAGATTGTGAGAATTATGCTTGGTCCACCTGGATGCATATTTAAATTGGGTCTTTTACCTAGGTTTTGAAAAATAAATTTTTTTCTACCCATGAAGAGCTAATTCTGAGGAATCCTATTTCGTATCTACATGTGTTAAAAATCTTGTAGTATAATTAGCTTCAGGCTGCCTCAGTATTCCTTGAAGTATATTTTACAGGCCTCTACACATACTATGATAATTGGGGTTTTATAGAAAGAGCAAAGGAAAAGTGGTTCTAAGCCCAAACACTTCAGAAGAATACTAGGGGCAATATCAGTTTCTTCCTTTCCTTTCCTTTCCTTTCCTTTCCTTTCCTTTCCTTTCCTTTCCTTTCCTTTCCTTTCCTTTCCTTTTCCTTTCCTTCTTTCTTCCCTCCCTTCCTTCCTTCCTCCCTCCCTCCCTCCCTCCTTCCCTTCCTTCCTTCCTTCCTTCCTTCCTTCCTCCCTTTCTTTCTACCTACCTACCTACCATGGAACTCGGAGCCTTTAATATGTTCCTGCCATACCCAGGAAGGAGTATTTGAAATTTCCCTATGTCATTTGACCTGTGAAAGTCTTCAGTACATCTCGTAGGACCAGAGTGCTAAGGAATAGGTTTTTGGTGGGTAAAAAAAGCTTAAATAGCGAATAAAGTGTTATGTAAAACTCAGGGTTGATGAGGTATACTTGACTTGGTGTTTCTGTGCTTCCTTACACTGGTGATGGGTTCCCCTTGCTAACTCAAATGGGAAGTTATCAAGTCTTAAATGAAAAGATAGACTTATTCCGGGGCGGGGCGGGGGGTGGGGATGGAAGAATTGAGTGGAAATCAGGACTCTCAGTGTTTCTGCAGCACCAAGTAACCCTTTGTCCTTCCTCCATTCTCTGAAATTCCTCCTTAGCAGAAATTCCTTCCTTCAGTGTTCTATAAAATCAGTAATTAGGGCATGTCATGTTAAATTTAAGCCTGGCGCAACAAGGCTGCAAATTGGTATGAAATCAATTCTAAGTCTCCATTTCCATAACTAAGACTGTTTGCACTGAATTACACTATTAACTTTTCTTGGTGATATTCATACTGAGTAGTATACCAACAATTAAAAATGCTTGGGACTTCAGTTGAGTATCTCCTCTCAGATTCTTTGCACTGACTCTCTTCAACCTATACCAAAATGTCATGTGACAAAGCAATAGAAATTTTTTCAATTTTTTTCAAAAGACAGTATTTTCCAGGGAATCCTTTTGAGAAGGGAAATCTCAATAGCAGATTCTTTATCCAAACCTGAGAGAGAGGAGAGTGTCATTTGGTGTGGCATACTCATATCTCCACTGACATTGTTGTAGGAGGTGATTGGAAAATCACTTTCGAAGTGCAAAACAGCAGTGCCAGTGCTGGTACTTTCAATAAACACCTTCCTCCATGGTGTTTATGAGTCGGAATTTGTCTCTTTCCCAGCCCCTGTCAGCCTGTACTATTTTGAACTACGGCTTTGTGAAGGGCCTGCATTTAGAAACATAGCATGTACTTCAGGTTTGGTTTTTTACTTTTTTAATATAATATGTATTATATTTTTTCCATTACCATTGAGTCCCCTATACCCCTTTACCCTCAACAATCACCAAACTGTTGTCTATGTCCATGAGTCCTTTTTCCTTTTTGCTCAATCCCTCCACCCCCTAACCTCCCCCTACCTACAACTAGCTGTCACCTTTGAACCAACAGTATTAGGGAGAAATGGGCTATAAAGAGTTCCTTGGAGTTACCAATATCTCTGGTAATGTATCTACTTTCATCTCAGCGCTGGTCTGTTTGTGTGGCACTTTCATTAGTTTTGCATTAAGGAACTCACTGCTATCAAATTCTAGGTCAGATTTTCCTAGCTTTTGGCTTTTTTGTTTGTTTGTTTTAGCTCTGGCTTGTTGTGTCCTCCTCCTGACCCCTTTATTCCTCCCATCCTTTTTCTTTAATGGTGGGTATCTAGTTTTGTAGCATTTCTAGTTCCTGGGAGGCACGTAATTTGTGACAGAGTTGGGAGCTGCTTGGGCATGTCTCTCCCCTCCAGTGTTTCGTCATTTTTCTCCTTGGGAACACACCATCCCCTAGTGAGCATTGCATTTCCTATTACTATCTTATTTTTTATTTCCCGTTTCTGTGTCTGGTGCTCCTTTGGGTTTCCCGCATTTCTCCTTGCTTCACCTTCCTCAGTTTCTTTCCATGGCCTTTTCCGACCAGTTGCGGGAGCCAGAGGAAACATTCAGTAGCCAAGAGGGGTTCCCACTTCCAAGGAACAGATTTGGTGGCCTGACATGGAAGGCCACAGCAGGACTTCCAGCAATGCATGACTGATATGGCTCTTTTCATTAAACCAGTTTCCTGCACATGGCCAAGGTCTCCTCATTCCCGTTAGCACTGACCCATATACTCATCTCGTAAGATGGAAATCTGTTGAAGAATCCTGATTCTCTAACTCTTTTCAAGACCTTGGGACGCTCCGGCCTCACCGTGAGCTTTCTGGTTTATTTGACTTGTGTTTCTGTGCCCCACCTCCCACACTGTCTCCACTTGACTACTATTTCCATATGACAGTTGCCAATATTTGTTTATACATCATACAGCCTCAAAGTTTGAGGGACTGTCATTTTAGCACCTTGCACGAGGCTATTTTGATTGCCTTTGTGAAATGCAGGCCAGTTTTGCTTGAGAGTATTTCTACATTCTCTACTTACTAATAACCGAATGGTCCATAAATATCCCCCCTTTGATTTTGTCTGGAACATTGTTTCTCTAGAGCTTCCCTGTGCAATATAGTAACTACTGGCCACATGTGGCTATTTACATTGAAACCTAAATTAGCTGCTATCAAATAAAATTAAAAGCTAATTTTTCAGTCACCCCAGCTCCACTACAAGTGCTCAGTTAATACATGTGGCCACCTCTTTGGACAGGATGGATACTGAGTATTTCTTTTAGGGTAGGAAGTTTCATTGGAATATGGCTCCAATGATTGAATCATGGCTTTTTTTGGGTTGATCCAAGCAGTTAACATTCATGAAATCTGCTAGCGTGTGCCAGCTCATGGTGTGCTACTGTTATCAGCGTCGAGTTCTAAGTACTTTGACTTCTAAGGTTATGGACACTTTTACCAGTGTGTAATATATTTTCATGTTGTTAATTAAGATGCATTCATTACAAGTTGAAGAGCTCCTTTCAGTATTTAGTGATGCCCTAATTTTTAAAAAAGGTGTAGATTTTCACCCTGAGGCCCTTCTGAGAAACTGCATTTCTTTGTGGAATGTATAAAATAAACTACTAAGTTTCTGTCTGTTTCCCAGTCTCTTTCTTCGGAGTTGTGCTTTGTAATTTTGCTAATGTTGCTATTTAGACCTTCCAAAGAGCCATTATATTGAGTTAAAGTAATTTAATCTTTTCGTTGGATTTTACCTTTTTTCTCCCCACCCCCACCCCCATCTTCCTGCTTCTAAGGTATTAGGACTAGGAAGAGCTAATTATGCTATTATCTCAGACCCTGTGATGCCCCACAGCACAGACTCAGAATCAGGTGATCATTTCCAGGCAAATACCAGAGGGCTCACCCTACTCAAAACTGCATATTCTCCCCTTTAGAAACTCTGATAACATCGATTTTATGTGTAATAAAGCAATGTGTCTAGCTTTGCTTTGACCAGTTTTAGTATGCGGACATTTGGTGTACTGTGCCCTGATTATATAGATGCTAAAAAAAAAAAAAAGAAAGAAAAGCTTCATGTTAACAAATAGCTAGCCCTTTGGGAAATGATGGGTGTTTATTAACATGCAGCTTTAATACTACTGGACTCTGTGGATAGATTGACATAGTGTCATCATTATAGAAGATAAAGTTTGAAGCAGTATTTGTGGAGAAGCTAACAATGGATTTTAGAACAACAGCTCAGCATTCTATGGTGGTTTACTCATTATCCAGCCCCAATCTCTCATTCTGTCAGTCAACCCATTTTTCTGAAAGTTTACTACATGCTAGGTACTGTGTTTTCTGCTCAGGTGATTCAAAGGTGAGAAGAAACAGTGGCAATAAATGGAAGTACGTAGCACGGTAGGGAGAAAAGTGCGGGATCTACTTCACAGGTCTGTGACCTGTGCATCTTGGAAGAGGACCCACTTGGTTTAATGTCCTGTTGTCACAGTCTTGAGGTTCTTAAGATTTTGAACAAGGGGCCCTGCATTTTCATTTGGTACTGATCCTCACAAATTATATAGCTCGTTCTGGAAAAATGTTACAGTGGGAAATAGGAGGGTTACTTAATCTAAATATGGAGGACTTGGAAAGGCATCCTGAAGAAATTGACATTTGTCTTGAGATTATGAAGGAGGAATACTTGCTCAAGCAAAGGAGAGTGGCAGAGAAAACCTCATGACAAGCTATAGGTATGGAGGGCAGGGTGATAACCTTAAAGGCGAGTCTCATGAAACCATAATGCCTCCACTTTCATCTTAGAAATTTACCTGTCTCATAGATATACCCTTATGGGCCATCAGTTTTTGCCTTTTGATTTTCTTTCTATGACTGCCTCTCTTCAAACAGGGACCTGTAAGACTGATGATGTTGTAACATCTGACTTTCTTCTTGGGCACTGGTTACAACCCAACTGTTGACAAGGCCTTTTGGGCAATGCAAATTAATTAAACGTAGTCCTGAGGTGTATGGCAAACAAAGAAGTCTTTCTTCCCTCCAGCATTCAGAGCATCTTTGTTTCCCCTTAGCTCCAGCAAACTGTGGCCAGAACTTTTAATATTGTCAAAGAGTAATAAATCTGGGTATTTATGTAGAAATTGCTCATTTGATATATAATATAAAACGTTTACACAGACTGCTGTCTAAGCGAAACGTGTCTGTTGGCCACATGTAACCCCTGCTACCAGTGTGCAAACCCTGAGCGCCTTTTTTCCAAGAGGAACTAAAAGGTTCTTTCCACTTCTTTACAGATATAGTTTCTTCTACAGAGGCCTAATTTTACTTTTTTCTGTTTTCAAAAGATCATCTTTGTCCTGGCTGGTGTAGCTCAGTGTGTTGAGTGCTGGCCTGCGAACCAAAGGGTCACCGGTTTGATTCCCAGTCAGGATACATGCCTGAGTTGCAGACCAGGTCCCCAGTAGGAGGCGCTCAAGAGACAACCACACATTGACGTTTCTCTCCCTCCCTATCTCCCTCCATCCCCCTCTCTCTAAAAAGATTAATAAATAAAATCTTTTTTAAAAAATCATCTTTACTTCAGATCTGACATCATCCTTTTACTTAGGTTAATGGTTAAAAGCACAGACCTTGATACCTCACATCACATACAAAAATTAACATGGATAAATGACCTAAATATAACTGCTAACACCATAAAGCCTGAGAGGAAAACATAGGGGTAACTCTTTATAACTTTGGATTTGGCAATGGATTCTTAGAAACGATACCAAAAGCATAGGCAAAAAAGCAAAAGATAAATTAGACTTTATTAAAATTAAAAAACAAAATTATGTCCTTTGAAAATCACATGTGTGATAAGGGTCCTGTATCCAAAATATATATAACTCAAAAATAAGAAGACAAACAACCCAAGCGAGCAAAGAATGTAATAGACATTTCTCCAAAGAAGATAAACAAAAGGCCAACAAACCTGAAAAAATGCTTATCATCATTAAGTATTAAAGAAATGCAAATTAAAACCACAGTGAGATACCACTTCATATCCATTAGGATGGGTATCATGTAAACAACAGATAATATGTGTTGGTGAAGATGTAGAGAAATCGGAACCATTGCTATGTGGTTGGGAGAAATGTAAAGTGGCGTAGCCACCATGGAAACTTCGGTAGTTTCGTAGAGAGTTGGAATTACTGTGTGAATCTTCCGTTCTGCTCCTAAGTATATACCTAAAAAATACTTGCACACACTTGTTTATAGCAGCCCTGTTCACACTAACCGGGACGTGAAAATAACCCGAATATCTATCCATGGATGAGTAGATGCACCATTTGTGGTATATGTAAGATAGAATGTTATTCGGCCATAAGGAAGCAATGAAGTTCTGGTACATGGCAAAATGTAGATGAACCTCAAAAACATTATGCTAAGTGACAGAAGCTGGACACAAACGGGTCCTATACAGGCATTCCAGGACGGCATTTCTGTGAAACACCCCAAATAGGTAAACCCAGAGGCAGAAAACGCAGCGACGGTTGCCAGGGGCTAGGAGAAACAGGAACTGGGCAATAATTGCTAAATGGTGTGGGTTTATCTTGAGGTAATGAAAACGCTTTGGAACTAGTAGCGGTAATGTCTGCACAATACTACGCATTCTTAAATGCCACTGCATCGTTCCCTTTAAAGTGCTTTTATTTTATTATTCAAGTTTTTCCTCTTTTTTAAAAAAAAGTATAAACATTGAAGTCGAATAGATTTGTAATAATGTACCAGCTTGGCTGGCTGTTCATTAGTTGTGTGATTTTGGTCAAATAATATTTTCTCTCTGGGCCTCAGTTTTGTAGCGTTAGAGTAATAATAATAGCGAATTTTCAAGGCTCAAGCTGATTTCAGTGTGGAAATGCATGGGACGCAGTTGGTCCCATGTCTTGCTCATAGCGAGTCTTCAAAAAATTTTGGGCACTACCATGATGATGCATAATATTGTATTCACTGTTTAAGATTATGCTATCACCATCGACAGATGAGCAAGGAAAATTTGGGGGAAACTTTAGACATGGTGTACACATAAAAATTGCAGGAGAAATTCAGTTCATTCATTGCCAGGGTAATTCAGCAATAGTTAAGTAAAGCAAGCAGAATATGTCGTAGAATTTTTTATGTGTTCTACCGAAATATTTGTTAGGTGTACAGCAAATGGCTGAGTTTAACCAGTTTTGTTTTGTTAACAAAGCTGTACCCTTCCTATTACCGATAGGGTCAAGACCTCTATCCTGAAGCCGCCTGGGAGGTCCTACTTGGTGAGGCCTCCCCAGCCTTCCTCCCCCATCTCACACCGACCTCGCCTTGGGGTCCAGCTCCTGGCCCCCTTTTCCCACCGCAGAGTTTATGTACCCGCTGGTATTTGCAACATTTTTCTGTCCCCACCCCGCTTCCTTTTTCTAGGTTATTCTACAGCACACACACCTTCTAGGCCTCTTTAATACCTAGTTGTCACCTCACATCTTGACTTCCTTAAAGGGCCCCCCTCGGCTCCCCAAACCCAGTTTGATTTTTGTTATGTGATTACTTACGTGATTCTTTGAATCATACCTGTCACCCCTACTGGCTTGGACTTTCCATCAAAGCCGGGGCTCTTTCCAATGATGTTCCCATCGCTGGCTCGCTGTCCAACCTGGGGCGGGCACCTAAGAAGTACCAAATGAAGGAAAGAACGGATTCATTTGAAATAAAAGTATGACCCCAGAATGAGATGTTGTGACTTAAAAAGTGACCAAATACTAGGTCCCAGCAGAAGGTTACTGTGGCAATTTTACTCTGGAATTTTACATTTGCTTTAGGAAAGGAAGTGGAAATCATTCAGATGTTCATCATCCAGCCAACATCTACAATTAGTCTTCATCTTTAAAGTCTATTTTGGGAGATGTTTGCTTTGTGATAAGGAAGAGTCATTAGATATCAGGGTGTAACTGGAGTACCATGTCATATGGCCAAATAAAACATGGTCCAAAGTGTTCCAAGTGCACACAAACCTTCCTCTCATATATAATTGAGATTGCCTGTAGAAGAGAAAGAGACACTTTATTTGCTGTAAAATATAACAGTAGAACCAAGAATATAAAGTCATTTCCAGGAAAAACTATTTGTTTCGCTAGCAGAAGTAAAGAAGATATTTTAAAAACAAGATTGCATCCCATAGAAACACCACCCTGTACTAAACAGTAGGAAAGAAAAGTGCAGTAGTGAAATTAAATTTAAAAAATACAGCTGTTTTAATTTTCCTATGGTAATAGAAAGTAGAAGGTCTTTGAAAAGTGTTTAATTTAACCTGGTCCCCTGGTGTCAGCTGGAGGTAGGAAGTTGGGTGTTTTCATTGTAACCAGGTCTTTGGTTCCTCCCAAGAAGTTAGCTCCTGTTTTTGCTCATCTAATTTACCCCTTCTAGAAACCAGGGATTTGAGGTCACATATCATCTTCTTAGGAGAGTTGCTTAGCATTTGGGCACTGGTGTCCCTGTTTGTAGGAGAAAAATGGATAATTAAATAGGCTTACCCATTAAAATATGGTCTATAGATTATCTATACATAAACATCTGCCAAAAACTAAGTACTCTGTGGAAGTAATAATTTTCTGTGAGTCAGATAAATATGGAGAATGTTAGTTTTTGTCCAGTGTTTGATCTTGCTGGGATTTTGGCAAAAAGGACAAACCTGTTTTATCTTTTATTTTTAAGTTATGAGTTTGGGTGATAATTCTTGAATCAACAAAGATCCATTTTTAAAAAAAATTATCTATTCATTGGCCCTGACAAGTGTGGCTCAATGGTCAGGCATTATCCCACAGAGCTAAGAGTTGCCAGTTTAATTCCTAGCCAGGGCACATGCCTAAGTTATGAGTTTAGTCCCTAGTCGGGTCGCAAATGAGAGGCAACCGATCGATGTTTCTCTCGCTGTTTCTCTCCCTCTCTTTCTCCCTCCCTTCCCCCATCTCTAAAAATAAATAAACGAAAGCTTAAAACATTATCTATTCATTGAATAATTATCCAGTCTTCTCATATCAATTAGTCTAAGTGTTGGGGTTACACTGGTGAGTAAGACATTGTGCTTTTGGTGAGGCAACTTGTAAAGGTCATGCCAAATTTATACCTCATGTGAAATGCATTAAAATTGCAAGAGATAAAAATGCATATCACACTAACTTAAGAAAACTAAGGAAGTTACTCCCTCAAATGATGAGGACACCTAACTGCATGCATGGCTGCATTTAGGGACTCAGATATTGTCAGATATTTCTAACTGTCTATCAACTTTACTTTCTTTTGTGATGCCTTTATTATGTGGAAGGTTTTCCTTGTATGATGGCAAAGATAGTCACCTGTCTACATGCCTACCTGTCACCATGCCTGTGTCCAACTATCTTATTAAACAACTGTCAAAAAAATCTCTCCCTCCCAAAAGTTTCAACAGAAATACATCAACTCTCATAGGCACGATGAGGTCAGGGGATGGAATGTTCAGTTTGGTCACATACTTGTGCCTAGAAGGCTCCCTCTCAAATTACATAAACTGAAAGTAGGCAAAAAAAAAAAAAAAAAAAAAAAACTCCCAAAGGAAAATCAGATAGGCTGGGTAATCAGAAACGGTGGATGTTTATTCTATGTAGCATTGTAATTTCTGGCATATGTTTACTGCATTTTTTCCCTTTGAAGCAAATTTAAAGATTAGCGCTATAGGTTAGCCCTGTTGGCATTGCTTTTCTGTATTCTCCCTCCTGAGAATTGCTTTTTTCCCTTTTTAGTGTTCTTAAGTTGAAATCTGGCTGGCATGTGGATCCAAGTTCTTCTAACAGCTTAGATTTCTGTTGAATGTTAACAGGCAGGCTGGTTTCTCTTCCCCAGCCAGCCTTTGTCTCCTGAGGATGTGTAAAAATCCTCACTGGCACTGACCTTTTATTGACTCAAGACATTACTTTCCTGAAATGTACTGAGGATCACCCTAATCTTTGATGGAAGAATGTGGATAGTGATGTTTTCAAGGGACTTGATATTTTTTCTATTTTTCAGTGGAGTTGCAAAGATTATCTGACTTTGGATACAGTTTGTCAATTTGAAAGAGTGATTACCCCGACAAATAATTTTTAATGTTTTCTTTTTTTAATGCTTTGCCTCTTCACCCATTGAAACAAAGAACGCAGTGTGTAAAATTTTTAGAACAGCAAACATATTTTTGCAGCTACTCTCTCCTCCTCCTTCCCCATAAATGATGCATATGTATTCTCACCTTATCTGTGGGGTCCAGGATAATCACACTGTTTTCAAGAATATTACAGGACCCCAAAAGATTACTGAGCTTCTTTACACATTCATTTTGTTTCATCAGAACTTCTGGTTGTCTTCTGATTTAGCTTTGTGAAATGGGAAGAGTGGGGATAGGCACAGTGTAGGCTGACATCTCTGCATGCTTTTCCGTGATTCTGGTCTCCATCATTGGGGTAGTCTTCCCATTAGCTGAGAAAGTGTGCTGACCCAACGGATTTTTCTTATTTTGTCTGAAAAGAAGCCAATGATAATGTAGGTCATCCATGCACTTTTACCCTGTGTTCAAAGAATCCTCTATCTGTGTTCTAAGTGCTCCTGTAAGGGCTTGAAGCTGGGCAGTGAATAGCATCTCACATCCTAATATGTCAAGTCAGTGTTTAAGGTTTGATGTCTGCTGGGGTTTGCAGCTCCTTTACCCAAGAGCTTTAAACAGGATTCGCCCGAGCAGAGGAGAAAAGGACGCCATTTTCAGAGGCTTGACTGCTGTGGCAGGAAGAGTATCAGTCATTGCAGAAATAACCTTCCACCTTTTAGCTTCACTGTATGGTGCTATTGACAAGTCACACTATATATACTGTCAGTTGCCCGGCATTAAAAAAAGCTGACATTGATGAAATACAGGATAATGTTCTCAATCTCATTTTTCAAAAGGATCCACTTTTTATTTTATCTTTCTTGAAAGAGGAGTCAATAATCTAAACCAATATGAATTAGTAGACTTTCCTGCCCCCCCCCTTGACGCCCTCACTCTCAGCTGGGACAGCCTCTGGCAGGAAGGCAGTGGACACCTGCTTCTCCAAGATCATTTGCAGGCGGGATTCTTCTTTGAGTCCTGAGGAGATATGCCCAAGAGTGGTCCTTCATCTTGGAGTTGGCAGGCACAGGTCATTAGCTTGATGGCTGGTATTGGCAGTGATCCATTGACAAGAGCCTTGCATCATCAGACTATTCATGAAAACTGTTAATAGACAATGTACTTGAAAATGAAGGGTAAAATCCTCTCCATGTGTTAGATTAATTACATCAGCCTAATAGTCATAGAGGAGGGGTGGAAGATCTCTCTCTGGAGGGATGAAACCTGTCAGTCTTTTGTCTCATCCTTTCAGGTGTTTATTGCTAGGCCCCCACCTGAATGCCAGTGAGTACTGACTAACGATTTTTGGAGTTTCGGTAACTACTTCTTTCTCATTACCAAAATGAGAAAGAAATTCCTAGTTAACCATAGGGACTTGATTATCTCAGAGAGACTTGGTAACAGTTTTAAATTTCTATAAATGTTAATAGCTCGAGTAGGACTCTGAGCGGGTCTCCATTTTCATGGTGGAACACACAACAGAAGAAAATGGATTTGCCATAAAGTTCATAAATATTGCATAATTATCAATAACTCGTTCAGAAAAAAATACAATGTTGTTATTCACTGTCCTTCAAAATTGTTATAGTGTCCAAGTACCTTGTAAGTCCTGTCCTTGTAATTAAAAGATTTATACTAACCAGATTACCAATATTCTGTTACTAAGTCTCATCTATTAGCAATGAAAGTCTAAATTGCAAAATGCAAATAAATATGCATATGTGTAGTTATACACATACATATATGTTTGTACACAAACACACACACACACACACACAAGTATTTGAGAATGCCTACCAGGAAAACAAAAGAGATGTGTTTCAAATAATGCATAGCTTATTCGCATTCAACAAATACTTATTGAGCATGTACTGATATTGTTTCAGGGACTGATGACACATACAGGAGATGCATGCAGGGTTTATAGTAACTGTGACAGTCACAAAACACTTGAATGCATATGCTACTATATATTCATAAGTGTTAGAATAACGCAAAGCAGGTTAGGAGATAAGAGAGTGGTGGGGCAGAGCTCTCTTTGAAATGGGGTGGGATGTGGTAGCGTTTGAGCAGAAATCCGATTGATGTGAAATCTTTCCCATGTGACAGTGGGGAGCTTCTCAAGAAGAACTAACTCCTGCCGAGCATAGGATGCGTTTTCTGTATTTGAGGAAGAGCAAGTGGTCTCAAAGGAACATTAGTAGAGTGTCTGGACTCTTAGCCACATGGACACAGTTAACCCCCCGGCCTTGGGACAAAGGCACAGATAGTTGCTATAGGTCCTTCCTTACTGCCCTTCCTCTTCTCTGCTCATTGACCCTTCGGAAACTCTCTGCTGGTAATTTAAATTAGCGGGGTTTTGCCTTAAGCACCAACCCCCCCACCCGGAATAAAATGGAAAGCTAGTTAGTTAGGCAAAGAGAAAACAAAAATATGTTTTGTTTGTTTTATTTTTTATTTTTAGGGAAAAACCCAGGGCATGAAGGCAAGACTTTCTTTTTTCCTGTCTGTAAATCTCTGGCATTTTTAAAGATGTCTTGTGATGGTCACGGAGTCCAGGTTCTGGAGGGTGGTACCTTGGCTTCAGCTTCGTTGTTTCACCTGTCTTTGCGTAACCTTGAGACTTAGTTTACTCCTCCTTACCCTGGGGAAGACAAAAGTGCCTTACACTAAGGGTGAGCATGAGGACTAAGTGAGATAGGCCAGGGGCAGTGCTTAGCACAGTGCTTCTTCTGTTGTACACACTTAACACATAATTGGATTCGTGTTTACCTTGAGCACAAGCATGCCTGAAAGCTTAAATAGCAACAAAAACAAGTGTACTATCCAATTCTTTTATAATTTATGTAAGGTTTTCAACTTTACCCAGGCATAATTGATCTGTAGTTTGTACGCAATGGCTTTGTAACTCACCTCCTAAATCTTCCTCAAAAATATTCTTCCTGTTCATTACACCCCTGTGAGATGCCTCTCTCCTTCTACTCAGGTATTTCTAGACCGTTTTTTAAAACAAGCCCAAGTTATGGAAGACTGAATCCTTACAACAGAAACCAGCCAATGCCAGCCACTTCTATTGATTCTGACGGTTTGTTGAAGGATTTTAATATTTAAGAGGAAGCTTTTCTGTGATGAGTGTTGAGATAAATGGGCTTTTTTTGCTTGTAAAGTGGGTTTTTACTAAGCAGTAGACAAGGAGAACAAAACAGATGTGTATTTATGGACATAGAAAGATGCCCGAGACATTGAGAAAGGAAGTAGTTGCTCTGTTCACCAAGGACATGTCTGAGTAGTGGGAGCTGCATCTTTCAGGTTATACCCATCTGCACTGTGGGAGATTTCTATCAACAGTATGTATTTTATGGTGTCTGAGCATATTATATTTATATGTATACCTTAGTCCTTGTGGATACTAAGTGAAGAACACAAGTGGATTTCTTTAAGGAGAGGAGAAGCAGCAGGGAGAGTGCTTTTTTCTTTCCCTTATTTGAGCAAAAATAGGTATCATTACAATCTCATTTGATATCCTTAGTGACAGATTACCAAGCCTCTTGCAAAATATTATGGTCTCTTAAGTCCTAAATATCGCCCACCTATAACAAGTTGGAAATAAAATCACTTATGACAATGAGCTCTATGAACTCTGCATTTCTGGAAGTGACACTAATGGTGTCCCCTACATGCCTCAGTGGCTGCAGCTCATCTTTTGTTTCCATTTTTTAATACTTGAGTAAGTTTAGCACTTTCCAAATGGCAGTTGTGCTGAAGGCACTAGAGATTTAAGGCTCTCAGCAAGTCAGCGAAGACAAGAAAGAATTCTGAGAATGGGATCCAGGGTCTGGAAATAACAGGGTGGACACTCAGACAGGAATTCATTCACTGAACAAATACTGAAGGAGCATCAACCCTGCATGAGGTGGGACTCGGCCCAAGTCGTGAGCATCACCATCTTCCCAGCAGAGGGGGCTTTTCTGGTAACACTGAGCTCAGAGTCTGCCGTCCCTGTTTTTCACAGAACCCTCACTCCCATCTGGCTTACTTGACTCATCCAGGCTCTCTGCCTGATGTGAGAAATTGTTTGCAGACCTGATTGCTGGTCTAAACTTCCTAAGAACTTCAACTCAATTGAAATAAAACTTGCTTTTGTTTGCTGGCCCTGTGCAGCATTTCACACTAGTTGGTTGTTTTTATCTGGGTCATCTGTCCTTGAAAACTGCAGTTTGGCACACCAAAGTGACAGAGTAAGAGGGAAGTATGAAGAGTTGGACCAACATGACAATATAATTGGGTCACAAGAAAGCTTGGCAAAGGTAGAACTGTGCCTTCAATTGTACCTGTGTTGCTTAATTTTTTTTTTATTTATTGATTTGAGAGATAGAGAAAGGAAGGGACAGCGAGAGTGAGAGCAGGAGAGAGAGAGAGAGAGAGATTTTGATTTGATGTTCCATGTATTGCTGCATTCATCGGTTGACTCCTATATATGCCCTGACCAGATATCGAAGCTGCAACCTTGGTGTATCAGGATGATGCTCTAACCAACTGAGCTACCTGGCCAGGGCTAGTCTTGTTGCTTGAAATCCACTGCCCCAGACCAGGGGTGGAGCAGAGTGGTTGGGCAGCACCAACACAGAGCTGGCAAACCCCATCACAGGAGTAAGTTAAGATTGTCGAACACCTTGGAGGCCAAATAATTAACTAGACATTTCTATAGGAATACTCTTCTTCTCTCTAATCTTTTTTAAAAAAATTTTGACCGGTTACTTTCAATAATGATGGTAAGTGAGCATCTCCCCAACTGCCTGAGAGATTATAATGTTAAAAGGGCCTTTGTAATGTCTCCTGTCTTAATAAACCTGTCAGCTGAGGTTACATTATTTCCTAATTTCCATCAGGAAACATGAGATGGTGCAGCTGGGCAAAGATGCCAGGTCATGGTACGTGTTTTCCAGTTGGGGGGGATGTGCCACATCCCAGCAGGGCCACGCTTCACGGAGACACTTGCCAAGGAACAGGCTCCTTTTTTAATTAGGGCCCAGCTGACACTTGGGTGGGATGTCACTCTGTAAACCTTGTGTGCTGTTGTGTGTTAATAACCTCTTACCTTCTCCTTCATTAGAAGTTTTCATGATGTTCTCGCTGTTTGGCTAATGTCCATCCTTCCCAGCGACTAATCTCCGCAGAATCTAACTGCGGTGGCATTTCATATGGGTGTTTGAAAATGCTTCAGTAATCTTCTATTAACTCCTGACTTAAGCATGTGATATCTGACCAAGACTTTTTTAGGTACAAATGCAAAAAGTATTTGTTTTTCTGAGAATCCTGCTTTGAGCCAGGCACCATGCTGAGTTGTGGGTACCATCTCTGCCTTCTTGAGACTCGCTGTCAGTCAGAGAAATGGTCAAATAATCACATAGACAAATGCACATTCTTGCAGTGGGGCCAATGCTCTTAGGCGAGGACAGTGGTCCCAAAAGGTCATAGGTCTGTGATTCTCATCTGAGAGTGACTGTGCTCTCCAGGGTCATTTGGCAATGTCTGAAGTATTTCTTGCATGTCACAACTGAGAGGTGGGTGCTTCCAGCATCTAGTGAATGTTGCTAATTTCCCCCAAATGCACAGGGAAGACCACAAACTGCAGAATTACCTGACCCAAAATGGCAATAGTGCCTGGGCTGTGAGACTCTGCTCTGGAGCACTGGAGACGGGCCTGCCTTGGGATGACCAGGGGGCTCCTCTGAGGAAGCTCTGAAGGACGGGCAGGAGCGTGCAAGGGGGTGGAGATGGGTGGGGACGAGTTTTCTCGACAAGAGAACACATGTACAAAGGGAGGAGCGCAGGGCTCGGAGGAATTGCAGAGGCCATTGTGGCTGGAGAGCAGTGGATGTGAACAGATCAAGACATGCACGAGGGTTAGAGGTTGTGAAGTACCTGAGGCCTTGTAGGCCTAGAGCGTCTGAAGGCATCTCACATGGGATGAGATCCAAGGTGAGTTCAATAGTAAAGACAGGTGCCTACAGACCTTTGGAAGAGGCAGCGCAGCATGTGTTTTCACAGAAAAGAGCACGGGTTTTGGAGCCCGGAACCCAGCTCTGTTTCTGATGACCTAGTGAGTTTTGACACATTGCTTGGCCAGCCCAGTGCTTTGTTTCCACCTGGAAATAATGACACCCACTTGGCAGAGCAGGATGGAGAGTAAAAGATAACACATGTACGGTATCTTCTGCCCTGGCTCAGGCTATGGGGATCATATCCAAAACCAAGGGAGCTACATAAGAAACTAGAACTCTCCGTTGTATTTTTTAAAAAGTTCTGGGCCCTGCCGTAAGAACAAGTTGTTGTGAGCCTGAGTTCTTCCCTCACAGGAAAGATTCTGTCAGGACTTGTGGTTGAGGTATTTATTTCCCTTGGTTAAAACTCTCAGTTAGGACTTGGTCTCCTGACATGTAGGGAAGCTGCAGAAGGACATTCTAGTTTAGAGTCGTGAACAAGCGCCCTCGTGAACTGTGTTTTTAGAAGTTTATGGAACGTAAACACAGTGTGGAAGCTGACAGTGTGGAGGCTCTGGAGTAAGCCCTGTGTTCCAATCCTAACTTCTAATATTAATTTTTTTAGGCAGTTTCCCATCTATAAAGTTAGTGTTAAGATGAAATAAAATCATGTGTTAAGCATATAGTAGGGCATTTGACAAATACAGAGCCCTCAACAACTAGAGGAGAGAGCCGAAATCACCACTCTTAAGCGTCTCACGGTCATTTGATTATGTAAATGTTTAGGGAAACTGAGTCTGAGTGGCAAGCTCCAGTTGGTTAAATGAATGAGTGAATAAGTAAGGAATCAGGAATAAACAAGCAAATGTGAAAACTCCTAACTAACCACTGCTTCTGGTGTTTGGTCCAAATTTTGTCCTTTCAGTCATGGAAGACTTACATAGGCAGGTGATTGTGGAACAAGTGAAGATTCATTTCAAAAGTAAAATTTAAAGGTCTGTCTCAGACAAAAAAGCAACAAAATTTTAAAAAATACAACAAATAGTCTATCCGCTGTTGAAAACATAAAGCCCAGTGCCCTTGAGGGAACCATTCTTCCCTATAGCAATAGTGTCACAATGACCTTGGAGGTGTCATTGTGCTGTCCCCTGGTGTCTTCACAGAGGCAGACTTGATATTCCACAGGGCTTTCCCTCCTTCCCCAGCATTCTCCCAAATGCACTTCTGTTGGTGGTCTGTGCTGTGTTACAGCTTTGCTGCTGCAAGTTCTTTCCACCATTAGGCTTACGCTCTCCTTGCTGTTCTCATCGGCGGGGCCTTTGCCCCATTCTCAGCAGAGATGCGCCCTCCTCCTGTGCTGATCTAAGGAGCGAATCTATTCACCCTGCACTAACACCATGAGATCCACAAGAAAACGGGTGCCAGCGAGCCTGCTGCACGTGGATTTTTCCCAGGTGCCCCCTCTTTTTGTGTCTCCATATGCTGATTGTGACTTTAAGTCTCATCTTCTTTTCATTTAGTAGAAATAGGAGCACACAGCTGTTTGCTCATTTCTGCCTCTTCTGTTTGTTCTGGCATGTTTTTCCCCCAAATGGAGGTCCCTCCTGAGTTACCTGTCTTAAAACTCTCTCCATGTGCAGGGTACCTTCTGTTCCTGGCAAGCATCCTCTCCTCAAAGCATGTTCCTTTGTTTTCCTTCCAGGAAGAACGATGCCCTTGGAAGAGTCATCTTTCCTGTTGGCTAAGCCGAGTCCGCTCTTACGGAAGCAGGACTCAGCTCAGGCCCTGTCAGTGGGCTTTCCATTTGCGAACTGCGTTATTAACCCTGGTGCATAGGGAATTCCCACAGGTTCCTCAGCGCTGGACACAACTTGTGCCCTCCCCTGGCCACAGTCATGGAAATTAAACATTTGCTCAGGAGTCACCGTGATTATGGCAGGCGGCTTTGCTTTGATAAGCTCTGATGAATTTATGGAGGGTGTTCTTTGTATCCACTGCCATGGACTTTTCAGCCATAAGGACAACCCAGTTGGCATTGCTACTGCTCTGCCACCTTTTAATGACCTGATAATTTAAAATGATGGGCAGATAAAAATAGAGGAGCTGAACATAGCTACACGAGACAGTTTTTCTCTCCTGATTGTCACCTTTCTCAGGAGGTATGTGCTCAAAGGCAAAAGCCAAGTCAAATGTGAGCTGGCCAGAAGCACACTATCATATCTTTTTGCCATTACAAGCATGTTACAAAAGAAATGCATTATTTCTTTGTTAGAATAGGGGATGGATAATGGTCCTCTTTTGCTTTGAAATAGAGGTAAAAGATTTTGTGAAAATTATCAGTATCCCTTTGTCTGTTGTTGCTAGAGAAATTTGAATTTGTATTTTAATTAACTTCTCCCTCTAGCTCTTGCTTTCTCTCTCACTCTCATTCAGCTCCATTTTACAAGTAACAATGTATTATTGGTTTGGAATTGATTTGGGTGTCATATGTTGTCATTTGATAAAAAACAGTTTTTAGCCAAGCTGCTTGACATTAGAACAGCTGGTAATGTCACTTTTGTTAATGTCTTTAACCACATTTTTAACAAAACAGCAGATGCTCATCACAAAAGCCATTTTCCTCCTCTGTCTGATTGTATAAAGTCAGTTTAACTAAAGGTTCTGACTTGAGCAGAAATCCTAGCAGTGGTTCCCTTAACCTCTGGAAAGGACACACTTTTTTGAATCTTGGATTCACTAACAATGTAGGAAATGAAACAGAATTGTGAAAGTGAACAGTGCAAAGTTTTTGGGTTTTTTTTTTCTTTGAGAAGGATGCTTTAAAAATGAGGAGGACAGGAGGCTGTGGCTCTGTGACAGCACAAATGGGCATTGAAAGCCACTGGGGAGCTGAGCTTTGTCATCTCTGGACATTGTACGCTGTCATCACCACTTTTTAATTAATAATTTTGGGAGGAAAATATCTTTCCCACCCTCCCTTTCTTAACCAAGACATTTTTCAGTTACGTAAACAGGCACACACAGAAGAGGGGATTCATTTTCCGAAACATTTGACAGTCATATAACACAATGCGAAAACTTTGCCTGAAAGATTGTCACCAAAATGCTTTTCTATATGAGACCTCTTGTCTTTAGTTTTTACTCCCAAGTTTATAGTTTTTAAAAAAATCCTCACCTGAGGATATGTTGATTGATTTTAGAGAGAGAGGAAGGGGGGAGGGGGAGGGAGGGGGAGAGAGACAGAGAGAGAGAGAGAGAGAGAGAGAGAGAGAGAAACATCAGTTGGTTGCCTCCTGTATGCACCCTGACCAGAGATCAAACCCGCAACCTAAGTATGTAAGTGCCCTAACCAGGGATAGAACCCATAGTGCTTTGGTGCACAGGATGACACTCCAACCAACTGAGCCACCTAGCCAGGGCAAGTTCAGAATGTTTACTACCTTGCTCGCAAATGTTCGGAAGTGCTGTCATGAAAATCACAACACATATTTGCTGATGTGTTTGTGAGGTTAGCACGTATTTATGGAACCGCCGTTGAGTATGAGGCAGTCTTACCCTCAAGGTTTAGAGCACGTGCTCTGTGGTCAAAGGCCCAGTCATGTGGCACTGTCTCTGCTGTGTGTGAACCTTCAGTTTCCTCAGCTCTAACATGAGGGGAATTCTTGTTCCAATCACAGAGGTTTTGGGATTGATAAAATGAGTTAACCTATGTAAAAATGAATAGATGTGTGAGAGTAGTGTCTGGTGTATAGAAAGCACTAAAAAATGTTTCTTAGTATTATTACCATGCTGCAAAGGTACATTGGTAAGGCGTGTGCTTTTTAACATAGTGTGGTAGACTCTCCAGCATCCAGTCCACCCCCACATAATTTATTCTAAACCACGTGGAACTGGTTTGTGAGAACATATGTGTGTGCGCGGTGGGGACTTTCTGTGCATCGATAACACAGAGGTACATACAGTACATAAGCAGATACTCAGTATATCTGTGGAATCGAAAGTTCATGGGTTAGGGACAATTAGGAAAAAAATGTCTAAAGAGGCTTCTTTGGAAGACAATAATGAAATAAACAAAGGTTAGCAAACAAACATTGGTCTAACACCAATATTGATGCCCTCCAGCTAGAAAACACAGGAACACACCCGGGTTTATTATTCGTCGCAAGAGGAAGAAAACAACACAGAGAACCATAGGGCAGCTAAGTAAGAATGTGTTCGAGAGGACTTGAACTTGGGTCGGGTGATTTGCGGAGGGTCCCTGAAGTGAGGGTCTTTCTGGATAGGGCGCTGTCACAAAGTGGGAGGAATTCTATAGCCGGGCGCCTCAATAAGTCTTCGTTACGGGAAAGGCGAACCGGGGTGAGGCTGAAGCTGCTGCGTGCGGAAGCCGTGGTCTCTCATATTAGCCAAAGGAGGGGGATGTTTGTTACTTCGTGGGTTGTACAGTATCCTTGCTTTTGTTAGTGCTTAGACAAAATTATCAAGTGGTCTCGTCTTCTCCTGCTTCACCTTGATCTTAGAATGACTTTTCCTGAGTTGTGGTGTTCTGTGAGGTTTTTTTAATGTCCATCAGGAGAACAATGTGGCCTAGCCATGAGCGTCAGACCAGCATCCAGAGATACTTGGGGCCCTTTCTTTCCCCCCTTCCCCACTCCCCTCCCCAGTCAGAGTAATGCCATCTACCTTGCCAGGTAGCCATTCGAAGATGAGCTCTCCTGAACCCATTTGGGCCTTGGAGGAGCTGGGAGAAGCTTGCTCGTGCTTCTAAGAAAGCAAAGCTAGTTCTTTCCGTGAACTGGCTAAGGAAGCACAGAACGCCAATTATTCCTGGCAATTATCTAATCTCCAGGTAGGGAACTGGCCTTAGGACAAAACTTCCATGGGGGCTTTACCACAGAGAGCTCAGGAGATCTGGGGCCACCAGTGACATTGCCAGTCGCGGAGCCTGCCTGACCTCTGCACTTCCTGCTTTGCGAGATAGTGACTGGCTTCCAAGGTGTGTGGCACATTCCCACCTGTGAGGTGAGGACATGTCCGAAAGGTAAATATGTAAAGAAAATGACCAATTTCTTTAAATCATGGACATCTAATTCCTTTTGCAGCTTAATTCTGTGAAGAATTTTTTAAAACATGTAAGTGAGAACATGATGGGCCGTTTATGAATGGGGTCATATGTTGCCTTCTAGGATTATTTTCCAGGCCGGGTTAACTGTAGAACAGCTCCGCGGAGGTTGGCCTCCTTCACGCCTGCTTTCTTCGGAGCTTTGGCGGGCAGGCTCGCTTCACTGCCCGCGCTTAGCTGGCCGCACACCAGGTGCTCTGGCTCCTGATGGCGAGGCCTATTATACCCTTTCCTCGGAATGTGGTAGAATGTTCAGACTGGAAGGGACCTTAGAGGTCATCCTAGCAAAGCCCTCGTTTTAAAGATGAGCAGACCGAGACTCAAAGAATTGGGATCTCACAAAGGTCAAGCAGCTACTGGCAGAAACACTGGACCTTTCCATGCTGCAAAGAATTAAAAAGAGGCTTGGCGTGCCTCCTGCCCCTTCTGGTCTGGCGCCTGCGGCAGGCATAACTGGTCACTCCTTCCACTGTTTTCCACCGTGTGCCCCGGCTGTCCTGTGACCCCTAACCCAGTGTTCCAATGGCCCATCGGCCGTTGTTGGCATAGGGACTAAAACTGTTTTTATACATGTGCACTTTATAAATTCATATTTATTTCTAAATAAAAGGTAGCTAAATTGAGATACATTTTAATCATAAGTGCCATATCTACTGCTTACGTTTTATAACATCTAATATAAAACTATGTGTGAAAGAAGTATAGTTTTTCTAGCATATTAATGCACATTAATTGCCTCAATATTATTTATGTTGCCACGGGGATAGAGTCACAATTTGTATATTATTGTACACAACGTTGAAGAGGAATGGACTTGTACTGTTGTAATAGAATCTCAAAAGCTTTTGTTTTTAATTTTTAGGATTGTGTCTGATGTCAGGCTGCTATAACAACTGGGTTTTGAAACAACTCCATTTGAAGACAGTTTCTTAATTTTGAAAGTCTAAATAAACTATTTATAGTGCTATTTTTTAAGCTACGGAAAGTTCTAATCTTGTGGTGATTATTAAGCAACAATTAAGAAGAAATCTCAATAGATTTTTAAAGCTACATTTTACCTAAGAGGGACAAATGTGCGGCTTTTGCATGCTTTGTGTCCCTTGGCAGTAAGAGACACGGGCTGACGGAGGGAATAAGAATGGGATGGCTGGTTGTTCATGACTTTACCTGGCCAGCTGTTGGAATGGGAAAGGAGGCACTATTCAATTTCTTACCTTTCATTTCTGGGATTCTACAAAAGTCATAACAAACTAAAGCGGAAGCACCGAAAGGAGTAGTAAGAAAAACCCAAGAGACTGCTGGGCTCTGCAGCCTACACCTGGATTCGTCACTGCACTGAGCACCTGGGTGTTTCGATGGCCCTGCCTGACTCTTCACTCTCGCCACTCTGCCAGCTTGAGGGAAGAGTTGTATCTGGCGGCCTGGCTGGTCCCACAGACATGTAAGAGAGGCCGAGGGGCAAAGGAGAACCAAAGTGTCATTGTCAGAACTGGGAAGGGCTGCTGGGCAGGAAGTGGTTTTAGGGACCATTCTAGGCAGTCTGGTTTCCTGCCTAATTTCACTGCATTGAGCCAGGGGTTGGGGGGGGGGGGTAGTGGTGGGGGTGGTGTTCCGCTTCTGCTGTCTGGCTCAGGATTGTAGCTGCCTTGAATCTACAGCTGGAACAATTGAGTGTTTAAAGAATGGAAAGTACACAGACAAGAGAACTAAAAAGCGCTGTCATTCAGCTGTAGGCCTGAGATTTGTAGTTCTAACTTTATGTTTCACGAAACAGAGAACGGTACCCACCTTGTGGCCTTTTTTACTCTTGAACAACCTGACTTGCTTTTGAGATTTTCTGCCGCTGTTAGAGATATTTCAGTGTGATGTTTCTGTTCCTTTTTTTTTGTCATTGAATAGTTTGAATATAAATTGGCTTTTTGCAAAAAGCATATGTTTCATATAGGCATAAGTAAACTGTCATAGAGATCATTTTAGCAGCAGGAAATGATTAATTGGGCCCTTTAATCATAGTTCCATTATTATATGAAACAGTCGTGTCATTGGACCCATTTTACTAAAGAAGTTTTAGCACCACTAGGCGCATATTTGCATTAATGAGGCATCACTGGTTATTAATTGAAATCTAATAACAGCTTGGAATACTGTAAGTTTGCATTAATTAGAAACAGAATTTTGGATTTATTGGCAATATACCTCTTGTCATTTTAGAAAAATGATTCCTTGATGGAATATGAAGAGGTCGTTTTTGTACCAATTGTAGTTTCTGGCTCTCGTATGTTGATTATACTTTTAACTGGAATAACCCTTCACGACCGATTTCTAAAACAGACCTTTTTGGTTAGCCCAGGACCACCCCCACCACTGGCTGCTTGGGTTTTGACCTGTCATCGGCCGACTACTACAGGCAAGAATAAGGAATGAGGCAAGTGCGGGTCGAGGAAGGAATGCTCACTGATGGGAGTTCTGTCACCGACTTGTCTCTGCACGGAGCCCTTGCCTGGCCACCCCAGCCAAAGAAGGTGCCTTCATTCGGCTCCATTAGTGCCCCTGGTTGTTTCCTTTCTAGCCCTTATGATCAATCATAACTGTGTTGGCTTGTCTTTTGTCTGTTTCTCTCACTGGTGCGGTATCTCTAGGGAACAGAAATGGTGTCTGTTTTATTCCTCATGGTATCTCCAGCACCTGCCATAATGTAGACGGGGGCGTAAGTACTTTCTGACTGGGTGACTGCATCCTGGCTTGGGCTGGAAGCACCTGGGGAGAGTGAGTTCCCATCGAAAGTTCTGATAACCTTCCTATACAGAGTTTAATCCCTGGGTGAAGGACGGAATGAAAAATGTCAGATCTAAAATTTACCCTGAAATCATTCTGCGTCCTTGGCGTTTCTATCCCAGGAACCTAGCCTTGGGATGCTGTTGACCTTAATTCGGTCTGGATTGCTATCCCTGAAACTGGAAAAAACCAGGGAAACAGTCCCTTGTTATTATGTCCCATGACAATTGAGTGAGAGCTGTTTTCTAACACTTTTAATTAAGAATTTATAGAAACGAATATTCATGATAAATCTTGAAATAGAATTTCAGTGTAATAATTGCTCTTTTTGTTAAAGCTCATAGAAACCTAACAGACAGGCTCATCTGAGTATCTGCGTATAGCATTGAGATTACAAAAGTACTTTTAGCTGGAGTTTAGAGTCCATGCAGGGGGTAGAGGATTAGTATTGGGGCAGCTGGGCCTTCTTCTTCTTTTTTTAACTGATGTACCGTATCTATTCGCTTGCTGTGTCTTGAGGGATGTGGTGTGGTGAAGAGAGTTCTCAACAGGCCATGGGGAAACACAGGCCCAGTCTGGGCTTTATCACTTAATATTTGAGACACCAGGGGAAAGTCCGTTTTCTGAATCTTATCTAGAAAATAGACATTTGTCTTGTACATATGAAGAAATTTTGTGAAGATAATTGAGGAAGATAAATAAATGTGCTTGGTAAATCATAAGGCAAATGCAATAAAGTGCTCTTATTCATTTGTTGGCTCAGCAGGAAAATAAACAGGAGGAGAAAGAGAGAGCATCACAGAGGCCGCCAGCTGACTCTTGGTTAACTAAGCAGTAGCAGCTCTTATTTCTTTGCTATGACAGGTATCCAAGAATTTACCTTTTTTTTTTTTAATTAGAAGTGAACATGAGTGAATAGTGAGGTTGTGCTTTAAGCAACTTAGAGACATCCAAATTAAAGCAGTCACATCCAGTATTTTAAACTAGCCATGTGAAAATGATTTTTTAAGTCATAATGCCTGATTTAGGGGAGGGTAAAACTTAATGGGCATCCTCACACCCTGCTGGTTGGGTGTGGAAAGCCCCATACAGTACAGATTGTAGGCAAATCAGTGTTTAAAAAACCATTTTAGTGGGGAGTCCCAGCATATTTTCAAGAGAACTGCCTTTGGTAGCTTTTTAAATCTTGCTGTATTACATTTAGGTTCAGAGCATTTCTTTGAAACTTCTTGGTTCTACTCTTGATTGGGAGCATGTTAGTTTATATTCCATTTTTGTATTAGGTGAAAACTGCCTATGGGCAGAAAAATCCACACACATATTTTATGTATATGCGTTCTGATCTTTTGACCCCCTACAAGTGGCTGTGACCTGTTCTCACTCCTGGAAAAAGCTCAGTAAGTTTCTTTTCTCTGGTTGAGGCACATGGCATTCCTAATATCCCAAAGAATGTTTTCAGGTAAAAATGCAGTCAAATTATTTAGGACATCAAAAGAACATTGATATTTTAGTGTGTGTATTTGCACGCATGTGTGTGCATGCTTCCTAGCAACTAAAAGATGTTTTTTCCTATTACGTAGCCTCCAAACAAAATCCCATTATAAACAAACTTTTAAATATGCCAATATGCTTGACTTTCACTGAAGATCAGATGTTCACCAAGAAAAACGAGAAACAGTTGCTTCTTCAACCATGTTATTAGTTCGTAGGACCTGAACATTGTTTCCCTTTGGATTGTGTTATAGCAGAATTCATTCATTCATTTATTCATGAGATTTACAGAGTAACTTGTATGTTCCAGACTGTGATCTCTGTGCTATGATTCAGCAGCAAATAAGACAAATGAAAATCCTCGTGCCCACAGAGATTACATTTCAGTGGAGAAGACAATTAGCAAGTTGACAAGGAAATAATTTAGTTGCAGGTAGTGGTATGTATGTTTCATAAGTAAATAAAACAAGAGGATAGTGGGCGTTGGGAAAGGATGCTCTTTTTGATAGGTGTTCAGGAAAAACTTTTTGAAGATAGGACACTTGAGAAAATAGATGAAACATAGGGGGAAGCCATGGAAAGATCAAGATGAAAAGAGTTGTATAAAGTATAAAGGTCTAGAGGTGTGAAAGAGCTTGAAATGTTGAAGGAAGAGCAAGAAAGCCACTGGAGCTTTGTTGGGAGTGGTAGGAATTGAGGTTGGATGGTAGGCATGGCCAAATTAAATCAAGAGGACTTTGTGTGCTATGATAAGGAGTTTTCAATGGGAAGGCAGTGGAGAGTGTTAAGTAGTGGTATGCTCTGATATGTGTGTATTAGTTTTATTTTTGAAAGGAAATATCATTGGAAATAAATATGCTATAGGTAGTTACGTTTTGCTTTTGTTTTTTTGCAATGTTTAAAAGAAAGACAATTACATTAGATTTGGCTGGGGTTTTAAGAGAGTTATCGAGTCCATTTGAAATGGATTTTTCACTGGTGAGGGTCTTGTTCCAGCCCCAACTCACTAAACTTGAGGGAAATATCCATCCCTAGAGACCATGGTATAGCTGGGTTCTAGAATGTTCTATATCCCTGATTTTTTATTTTTGCAGAAAATAGCCCTTGATTCCCCTCTCCCTTGTAGGGTCCAATGTCTTCTCTCTATTTGTTCCCTGGAACTCCCTCTGAAGTCATCCCATAGTCCCAGAAGTTGACTTGCATATATTCAAGTTTGTGCTTCTTAAAACATCTTTTGAGATGTTCTGTCAACCACTGTTGGATATTTGGATGCTTCCTTCTTTTCTGATAGGCAGAGCTCATTGCATGCGATATCCAAGTTGTATTTTCTAAAGATGAGGTTAGTTGCTAAGATTCAGGAATAGCATAGAGTCTGCCAAAAAGTCTTTCAGAGCCATATCCCCCTGCCATGGGGGAAGACCAAAGATCCAGCTTGCCCGGACACGCAACTTACAGGTTATGCCACAAAAGTGACATAGTCATAGTTGTTTCTTTTAATTTTTTAATTTATTGATTTGAGAGAGAAAAAGGCAAAGAGGGGAAGAGAAGGAAAGAGAGAGAGAGAGAGAGAGAGACATTGATGTGTTGTTCTGCTATTATTTATAGATTCAGTGGTTGCTTCTTATATGTGCCCTGACCAGAGATCAAACGTGCAACCTCGGTGTAGCAGGATGGTGTTCTAACCAATTGATCTACCCAGCCACTGCTTAAATTTTTAATTAAATGCATTGGGGTGACATTGTTTAATAAGATTATATAGGTTTCAAGTACACTTCTATGACACGTGATCTGTATTCTGGTTTATTTTTTAAAGAGGATTTTCTGTTGTTCTGTGGAAACCAAATTATATGTGAATAAGTTTGGAAGGAGAGAACCAGCTAAGAGCCTTAGGTAGTAAGGCTCTTCAGAAAAGAAATGATTGTGGCATAGATTTGATGATACTGGGGAAATAATCAGAATCTTGATATATTTTGAAGATACTGGACCATATTATATAATCCAGGAATGTGAACTAACGTGATAAAGTCATATCACATGATTATATAATCTACATGCTGACTTTAGACCCTAATTTTTAGTTAGGTGGGACTGTACTATTCTTAAATCTGACTAAATGGGGAGGGGATAGACAAGATTACAAAGCTGGGATAACTCTCATTTCCCACTTGTTTCACCAGAGTCCTTTGGATACCTTGTTCTCCCACAAAAAGAGTGAAAAGATTCCAGTACAAGTTCGTCCAACTATGTATGTGACAAAACGTGACACTACCATAATAAACCTGTTATATACTTCGTTGAAACTCTTTAACTCCATTGTGTAGTAAATATTCACTTGTGCTGATTTTTTAATTATTAAGTTAATCATTACACTTGCACCAGAGAATGATCAAAGCCAGATAGGGTACCGAGGTATATCTTTCTGGAGTCTGTCCTAAGGGATTAAAACATTGCCACATTCTAGTTAGGATGGGGCAACAGAGATTGATTCTAGCATATTTTCTCCCCAAACAGAGATCCCAGTGCTGTATTCCTGAAGTCCCATTCAATGCTTAAAGACCCTCAAACTTTGTCTGGTCTAACCATTGGTGTCATTATGGCTGTAGAAGCTCCAACAGAAAGGAATGTACCTTCTAAATGATAGTTCCTGTAGATTTTTTTAGAGTGACTTGACTTAGAACAAATAGGTCATGGGTCTACCTCTTAATAAATCCTGTGGCCACAGGACTGTGACATACCTACTGACTTGGCTTTAGACACATTCTCCATCCCTGTGGGCAGAGCCCTACATAAGGAATTAGAGTGGAATTGAATCCCCAGTTGATGCCAGGGTTGTCGCTCAAGGAAGGCAGAAAGAATTATGGGGTGCAACCGATTTTCACTGCCTGGTGACAGCACCAGAGCATCTTCAGGCTACCTGCCCTCTGTGAGCCACTGTCCAGATGCCACAGAGCGCTGGACTCCTGGCTTGAGTGGCAGATATATTTTGATTAAAATACCACATGTTCTTTTATTCATTTGTTTTGTCTTTATAGAGGACAAAGGAAGTGAATCTCTGAGATAGGACTGCTCAAGACAGCTCAATAGAATAAATGCATTTTTGTTTTCAACAGAGCCCATCAATGTTGATTATAAAAAAGCATGTTGAAAAGAGTATCCAGTACTATATTTCTAGTGGTCTGTTGTGGTCCACATATAGAATTCTCCCTTGGAAGTTGAAGTTGATGATGGCTGTTTTTATAGCTATTCTTTCTAAGTCCTATTACATAGATGCCAGAAAATGAATGAAAGAAATGCTGAAGAAGACAAAGAAAGGACAAATGAACTGTATTCAGATACTCACAGTAATGGCTTAATACCTTTAAGGTCCTATTAGTTGAGTGGTTTGAGGGAGCTGGGTTTGAGGATGGCTTTATTGTCCAAAGGCAGTTATTTCACCCGTGTGTCAACAAACAAATATTACCAGAATGGAGAGAATCTCTTTTTGGTGGTAGAAGAGAGCTTGCTCTAGGTAGTACAGTTACATGTCGAAGGTCAAAAAGCAGCAGCTAATGAACACAGCAGGAAAGAAGAAGTAACAGAATGAAAATTAGGGTCATGCTTATGCATACTTTGTTAAAGCTAAATTTATTTTTAAGTGAGAAGCTTTACCTTTATTAAAACAGTCTGTGCTCAAGAATACAAATATACTTTAATATATTTTATCTTCTGAATAAGGCATATAAACTAAAGGAATCATAAAGTCTTCATTCTGCAAAAGGCAACCTTTAATCTCAGTGAGCTGTCCTTACTGGGGATCCCGACAGATAATTGGTCTTTAGCTGCAGTGGGGTATCGCCTGTCAGTCAATGCAGACGCCATGTCTGGTTGCTCTGCCGTGTAAGCGGTCTGGAAATCTCCCTCAACACATTTTCCAGCTAATATTTGTATTTTTAAGTAAAAGATGCTGCTGAGACTACATATAATATTAGCAAACTGTCTAGAGGAGAAATTTTACGAGAAAAGTAAAATGTAGTTTAAAAGGATAACTGAAATACTCCTCAGATCCTTCCTAAGTGTCCTCCACACCATATTTATATTTTCACTAGGTAATGCTAGAAAAAGTTTATTTTTTCTTACCTTCAAACAACTGCCTCATCTCTGACCTGTAGAAAACTGCTGTTATCCTATCTAAAATATTTTTTATCATGTATGATCATTTATATATCCATATGGCATGCAAAGCATGGGACCATAGGGATTATTAATACACATGATAACATAATAGCAAATTGAGCTTGCATTCCTTCTGGTTCACCGTTGGAATTGAAGGTAAAAATTAATTTTCTTATGAACATCACAAGCAGGGAGATATTAACATTTTAGGGCCCTCCTCTTAGTCACAGCAAGCAACATTTATCTCTTTCCTTTTCTCTATTAATCTGATACACCACATGGAAGGGACAGTGTTAGTATTAAACCCCTACAAGGAAGTCCCTTCAGCATTGAAAATACCTAGTGGCAGCTAATTTAATCAAAACCTTCATTTCCCACTGTTCTCATGGTGGCTGGTCTGAGCACTTGGGCATCTGGGTGACAGTCCTGAAAAAAATGCATAAATGGGCCTGGGTTTGTTTAACTGATGAAGAGCATTCTGGATGTCATTTACCAACTGCTTCTCCCCTCACGTGGCCCGTGAAGCTCTAACAGGCACATTCTTGTAGCTGACTTAATTGGTGGTACAGAGGATCTGTGGAAAGGTGGCCCCACTCAACTTCTGGAGGGGGAAAAAAAAGAGCTTGTTTTCTTTGTTATTTCCCTTCCAGTTTCTTGTTCTTTTGTTAATAAATAAATACATATAAATAAGATTTAAAAAATACCTCTGTGCCCCGGCTGGGTGGCCTGGTTGCTTGGAGCACAGTCCCGTACACCAAAAAGTTGCGGGTTTGGTACCCAGTTGAGGCACTTACCAGAGGCAACAGATTGATGTTTCTCCCTCATACTGGTGTTTCTCTGTCTCTGACTGTCTCTCTCTCCCCGCCCCCCACTTCCTCTTTCTCTGAAATCAATAAACATATCCTCAGGTGGGGATTTAAGAAAAGAAAGCAACCTCCGTGGACAGGCAGTGAAAGAGCTCTCTCTCCAGGATAAAGCCGCAGAGTTCACTTGATCCTTCCTCGTCTTGGATTTGTCTTTTACCTCTTCATTCACAGCAGCCAAGGCTGGAACACAAACACACAGCGTAGTCTACATCTTCTTTCTACAATGCCTCACAGTTTGAGGGCAGGATGGAACAGTTTCCTTCTAAACCCAGAGCTGCTGAGGTCTTGTCTCCTGAATCACAGGGAAGACTTGTAGTCTAAATAAAAAGTTCTTATTCTAAAGTTTCATCTGTCTCACAGTCAGCTGGCAGGTGAGATCTTTTCTGCAGGATAGAGAGCTCAAAGCATCCCTTTGGCTTCCAGGTCTGAAAAAGGTTTTGCAAACCTTTCTCTGTATTGTTGAAGGCTTTTTCCTCCTGGTTGGGCTCATTAATACCCTTTGTGAGTACTATTTTGCTTTTTCAAATAGCTTTTTCTAAATAGCTTTCTCTGGTGGAAAATCCAATTTAGTTGCAAGCAATATTACCAGTTCCGCTCCTTTATTTTTTCTTCCTCATTGAAAGGAAAATAAAAGATTGTGTCAAAATAGAGATGTACGATTTATAGCATTAGCACTTCTATTAATACCTTTATGCAGCAATTATGTATCTTTACATTTTGTATCTGTCCACAACTGAAGACAGCTTCTTTATGTTGCGAGAGCATATTTTTCTTCGAAATACATTTTATTTTCTTGGGTTTTAAGCTTTTGCCTCAGATTTTTATGGGACGTGGACACATGGTAAGGAATTCCAGCTCTTGTATGACTGTCAATTTTGCTGTGGATTTAATCTTAGAGTTCTGGTAACTCTTCATGATGTTCATCTGCAAAGAGTGGCTGACGAGAACTGACGTTTCCCATTTCAGATGATTCCTAATCCAAATGATGTGAAAGTAGCTGCCCCCATTCTCTTTAGCTCAAAAAATCATTCCCTTTCCATAGTGCTTGGTTCGAGGAGGGCAGATCAGGAACCAAACTAGTTAAGAGACCTTCTGATCATGTTCCCCTGTAGTGTTTACTTCCACCGTATAGAATGAACCTGTCTTGGAATGAAATCAGATGGAGGCCCTGGCTGCATAGCTCAGCTGGTTAGAGCATCATCCCAACGTGCCAAGGCTGAGGATTTGATCTCCTGTCAGCACATACAAGAATCAACCAGTGAATGCATGAATACGTGGAGCAGTAAAAATAGATGTTTCTCTCTGCCTCCCTTCCTTTACCTCTAAAAATCAGTCAATTAAAAAAATTCATGAAAAGAAAAAAAGATATCAGATGGAGTGAAGCAGAAAGGAGAAGGGCAGATTGGAATATAGTATCATTTGAGTACCTGGCCCTAGTGGTGTGCTAGAGCTAGATCGTACCAGTGCCTGAGAGCCTTTTGTTAAATTTTCAGGAATTTTGTGAGGTGTTTTTTTTGATAACATGTGTGTACCTTAAAATGAGCCAATACTGCAAACCAGCTTCCTTCATTAAAAAAGAATGAAAGAAAGAAAGAAAGAAATGAAATGAATATATGGTTAAACATTTTCCAGACGCCACTGCCTGGACCCATCCTAAATAAAATCACTTGACCCCTTGTCATGTGAGCTGATGAACTCCCTATACGCCCCACCACACGCACACTGCATTTTACATTAGTTAGTTTGAATCGGTTTGCTATCTATCCCATGTAAAATGTAGGCAGCCAAGTTATGACTTGGCTAAATTATTTACTTTGACACTATGATAAACATCTTTGTTTTATGTTATATAGAAGATAAAATAAGGGAACCAATACAGCTTTTTGATTAAAAACTTTCTGTTCCTGTTGGGTGTTACAAAAATATCTGAAGGAAGTAATATAACTTTTTGATGACTTATTATAACAACCTGACAGATTATTCACAGTTCCTGGGGAGCCTTTAAGTGGCAAAGAGAAGGAACCACAAAATCTGCTTTGCGAATCAGTGATAGCAATGGAAGATTCATAACCTTTGAGGAGAAAAATCGGGGGCAATGTGGAGCTTTAAGATAGTAGTGGGGGTGATTTGTTTCTGAAATGGACAAAGTCGACCAGGTGAGTGTGGTTAAGACTTTGCTCACTGTCCCAGGGCTAATCATTGAATCAGGCCGCTCTGTCAGGCAGGCCCATCTCTTTTATCACTTTGCATGGGTGAATTCCAGGTTTGCTTTAGTTGCTGAAAATTGATGAATATTCCGGCCCAGAATGCCCATCTCATAGAACTGCATGATTTTGCAGAGATTTAGTGCCTTTAAACAGTCTTGTGAGTCTGGTTTTAGTCATCTGAGCTAAATTTGAAGCAAAGTGCATTAGAAATGCTTATATCCAATGTTCACTCTAATTTCTAATGATTTATGGCTGGTTATTATCATGTGCCTCACATTCCATCGTTTGAAAATCGTTAGATAATATGCAAACCCAAGTGGTGACACTTGCACATAATTTCCATATAATATAAGTACAAAATCTGTCATCTGTTCAAGGTGGGAAGAGAGAGAAACAAAATTTAAGGCAAATTAGACAAAAGGCCTTGTGTATTTGACAATGCCAATTCCTGTAACGCTGGATAGAGTTGTGTATTTTTCTTCAGTAGAAGATGGTTCAAAGGAGAAAAACATTGTAGGTTGTATCTGATATTGAGAACATGGGAATAAAATTTCAGATGGGTCATAGTTAAAGAGTATATTGAGAGACTAGGCTAAAGTTCTTTGACTACACCTAGACTAGCGGGAGACTCTAAAATAATATTGGAGTTGGTGTTTTCTCTCTAACTCCTTTGGGACGTGTACCGCACTCCTTTTCATTTGCCGAGTGCTTTCTATTTGGCAAAATATTTTCACAGACCAGTTGAAATGAGGGAATCTTTATATTTTTAAAAAAATGAAAACTTCCATCCACCCGGAAAATGTTCAAGACTTATCTAAAGCAAATAATAATCAAGCATATCTATTGTAATTTTGCCCTCTGTCCCCCGTTAAATAAGCAGCGCCCGTGTAACCGTAGACAAGTCACTTGCCTCTCCACGCTTCAGAGACTCCGTCTGTAAAAAGTGTGAAAGCAAAGGGCGAAGCGGGTTGGCGAGGGGAATAAAAATACCTCTCTGGGTTATCATGAATGTTACATGAAGTGAATGGAATAATTCATGCCTAGTGCTTAGCACAGCGCCTTGCACATCCATACAGGTGAATGGGGGTTAGCTGTTATTATTATTATAGTTACCAGCCTTGCTCATGAGATTCATTAACCATGGTTAAATATGTAAATCCCTCCTTCTCCTGTACTGCGCGCACTGGATAGAGTTGCCCATGAGGGAAGCCTCCTAATCTCAGATCAACAGAGCCATTTGGAACACTGCCCTTGTGTGACGTTTAAATAAGGTACACGTCTGAAGGCTTACCTTCTCTGTCCATTGCATCTTCATACATGTGGCATCTCTCCGGAGGGCCAGGCACAGGGGCCACTTATCATGCTCCATGCTTCTTTGAAAAATGTTGATCTATCTCTCTAAGGCGTAAGTAACCTACCCCTTTCGCTTCCCACTGTTCAGTGAGTTTTGCTTACGAATTTGGAGGCTGATTACTGAGAGTGTGTCATTCAGTTTTGATGACTATCTCTCAGGGCACTTTTCTTTAGTATGGTTAGCAACAAACAGAAACAATTTTATTTATATTCTTGGTGTCAGTATCATAATTGCAAGTTTAGTAAGTTTATAAATGGAAGTTATGAGAATATGTACTTATATTTTTATGCTGCTTTTACCTGGGTCATAGTAAGTCATTTAGAATACATGCTTTCTTGTTTATAGTGTATATCAGGGGCGTTCAAAGGTTTGGTGTCTCTGGGCCACACTGGATGAAGAAGAATTGTCTTGGACCACACATTAAATACATTGCGACACATAGTCACAAAAAAATATCATAATGTTTTAAGTACATTGCGTTGGGCCACATTCATAGCCATCCTGAGCTGCACGTGACCTACAGGCTGGACGCCCCTGGATATACTGCTTAAAGATCACTGTCTTTATTTGTTCATTGTATTAGTTTGCCATTGCTACATAACAAATCACCTCCAAAACTCAGAGGTATAAATGGCAATCATTTATTATTTTTGTCTTTGTGAGTCGTCTGGTGTCTGACTGATCTAGGCAGGGCTCAACTGGGTTGTTCTTCTCCACCATTCAGGATCTGACTCTGCTTCCTGTGTGCCATCCTCCTCAGACTAGCAAACACACTGGCCACGCAGTTTACTTCTCATGCTGTGGTGGGGGTACAGTAGACCAGGCAGAAATACTTGAGACCTTCTAAGGCCAGAGACTGGAACTTAGGACACACTATCATTTGCACCCATATGTAAAGGCTAAAGAAAATCCAAGTTCAAAGTTAAGGGGTAGGGGAATCCATGTGGACCCAGGGGCCATCATACAGGTGCGGATGCATGAAGAGATAAGGAATTGAGGCCCCCAGTGCTGTTACCATGGTTATTAATTATGTACTCCCCTAAAGATGCCTTCGTTCTGGATGTTTGCTGTCTCACAACATCACTGTACTCTTCTTAGGGATTTAGTGTATTTTAATCTCATGGGCACTAAAAATTGTGCTGCAGACTTCCGTTGTCTTTCTTGTGTTGTATGTTAGAAAAGCCCTGTATTCCTTTCTCTATATCTCTTTTACTCCTCATGCTAAAACCACTCTCCCAACACTTCATTCTGATGCTTCCGGTCACCAAATGTGTGGGGGTTTTCCCCACCAAGCCGTTCCCCATGACACCGGCAGGGTGTCCTACAACTTAACTCAGTTCTGACATGATTTACATGAGGATAGCTTCAGATTTCAATAGTTAAGCATGCAGTTTTAGGAGATTGCTGCCTCCCACTTGAGAAGCCCATCACAAGTAGTGGGTTCCCAGGTTACCCACGATTTCTGTCTGATTTGGCTACAAATCAGAGGTTCCCGTGATCTCCTCCCACTTTGGATTTGATTAATTTGCTAGAATAGCTCACAGAAGGCAGGGAAAGTTTTACTTTGTTTACCAACTTATTAAAAGTTATGATAAAAGATGGAGAGGAAGAGATGAACAACCAGATGGGATGCGTAGGGCGAGGTTGAGAGAGGCCTGAGGGTGGGAACCGCCGTCCCCACGCACTTGGGATGCACCGCCCTCCAAGTATGTGAATGTGTTCACAGGCCTGGGAGCTTTCTGAATTCCATGCTCTGGGGCTTTTATCTTGGGGTGGGGGCAAGCTTCATCAGGTAGGCATGATGGATCATTAACTTCATGTTCAGCCCTGTCCCTTCTGAAGGTTTTGGGGTGGGGGTGGGGGGTGGGGAGCGCTGAAAATTCCAAACCTCTAATCGTGATTTGGTGTTTCCAGTGACAAGCCCTCATCAAAGAGCTATCCAAAAGCCCACCCAGGTCTTTTCAAGGTTTTCAGGAGCCCTTTGTCAGGAACCAGGGTCAAAGATCAAATAATAGATGCTCCTAGTGCTCTTATCACCTAGGAAATTATAGGTGTTTTAGGAGCTCTGTTCCAGAAACCCGGGACAGATGTATAGTGTGTTGTACTGTCTTACATCTAGATGCCAGAAAGCTTGAGACAAATTTATAGTTGATTATAGCAGTCATATCTCTGTATTTCTTAATCTTTCCTTGTTCCTGTCTCTCTTTTTGTCTATAATCTTTGTTTTACTTGTTTATTTAACCTGGATTTTTAAGTTGGCCTATTTTGTTGTTTCTTGTATGCTTCAAAAAAGGTTTTGCATCATTTCTAGTGCAATAAAAAATGAAAATATATAAATAAGCTTGAAACAATTCCATACCTCTCTTTACCCTCTACCCAGTGGGCAAGGTTACGAATAACATAGTAATAGCTATAGCATTCGTTGAACACTTCTTTCCTCTTGGGCCCTATGTACAATGTTTTTCGGTAATCCCTAATTCCGATCCCACAGCAACCTTACGAGGTACATTTTATGTTTTCTTGCAGAGGTTTGGTGGTAAATGTGGAAGTTAAACTGGAAAATATGGATAAATCAGCACAATTCCAAACACCTGCTCAGAACATTCGTTTCATTGATTTAACAGTTGACTCTTTAGAATGTTTTTATAAAAACATTGGCTCTAGGCAGAATAAGTATTCTCAGTGAATATATTTGTTGACATATCACTTAGAAAGTACTACACTGACAGATTTTAGGAATTTAAATGAGTTTGAATGACAAGCAAAGGCCATTTTAGATGAGAGCGGCTCTTCCTGTGTTTTGCTGGCTGATCCTTCTGTATTTATATTCTTTTAGTGATGAGGTTTTGTCGCTTTGATCTTTCAGTATCACATTTGGGTAAATTATTTGGAAAGTCTTCAATGATTTGTTTAATTGGTATCATTGCTGCTCAATATCGTTAATTACTGTGCAACTAACATCTTTGCTGGAAACTTGAAGTAATCACTTTTTCTTCAAATAATTTGTAAGTTCCACAACCCTGAAGGTCTCTGAAGCTAAATGATCATTTTCTCTTAATCAATTATCTGTGGAAATAGAGAAGCGAAAGACTTGTATTTTTTAAATTCTCTTAAGAAGGGCCAAAGGATGACTGAGTCAGCCACAGAAAGGGCTGCATGATAGATCGGCCAGCAGAACCGATGTCCTCCAAACCGAGTTCTGTTCTCCCACTGCTTTTTGTGATCACCATTTCTTCAACCAACAGTATGTCTACAGTAATTGAAAAAAATTGAGTTCCTTTTCATGGCACAAGACAGCAACCGTGCACAGCCTCTTAGCCTCCCAAAGAGGAATTTATGGCCGGTGGTAGTTGTGGCTCTCCAGGTCCAGGTGCACAAAATGATGTGGCTAAGACTCTTTCTCTTCCCATTGGGCTGTGATTCTGATCTGTTGGCTTCTTTCTTGGCTGGATACCTTGTTTCTTGTGGTGGCCTTTGACAACCTGAGGCAGTCATTGTGCCAACAGCAGCAACCTCAGGAGAAAAAAAATCTTTTTCCCATTGGCTCATAGCAAGAGTCCCACAGAGAACTCTCATTAGTCCACGAGATCCTTTCCCCACCTGAAACCCCAGAGCTGAGGTCGAGCACCTCACCTGAATCCCTTCCCGTGATGTAAGGAGCCAGATAGGAAACCTGAGGTGATACTGTTACCAGAATGCAGGAAGCTAGCTCGGTTAGCAAAAACAGTTGTCCACTGCTATATGTAAATGCACGAACATGAACTATAGGGATATATCCTTAATTGTGTTATTAACCTGTAATATGCAATTAACCAATTTTTATAATGAAAGGTACTTAGAGTAGGGGGAACATTTTTTTCAAGTGAATGATTGAGGTAAGTTAATCAATAGAATATTCATCTGGAAAAAAGCTTAGGTTACAATGTAGTTCCATACAACGCAATAATGAGCTTTTATTACATGCCAAGGATCATGCTATATTCTGGAGATACAAAAATAGAATAGTTCTTCCTTGGCCTCGACTTCCCACCCTAATCCTTGAGGGGAGTAGTGCCGAAGAAAATGAATAGTTACAATTCTGTGTGATAAATGCAGTAGTTGAGGATTGTTCAAGGCTTCACGGAAGCTCAAGAAGGGTGTCTCCCACAGGCTGAGAATGCTTCTTAGCTGCCTGATAGGCTCTTGATCATCCGGCCCTTTTAATGCCTCTCCAGTTTCATCCTTGCCTCGTTTCCAAAAGTACCCTTCACTTTAGTGTTCAGTTTCCTTTACTGAACACTTTTGAATTCTCCAGTTAACCCACGGCTTGTCATGCCCCCCACACATTTATCCATTTGCTTTCCCTTTCCTGCGTTTGGGTTCTCACATTCTGAGCCACCTGTTGGACGGTGCATCTACTAAAATGATAGGGTGATTGGGCTCTGAGGAGCCTTTCTGACCTCCCCCTCCCCCTCCCCCTCCTGGGCTTTACTCTATGGAACAGCAAGAAAGCCAACCACCACCGTCCCCAGACGCCTTTAGAGCCGGGGTTCTGATATAATCCCTTTTTGCCAGTTAAGAGTATTTGTTGTATGAAGAGACCATCCTTTTTTTATTCTCTGCAGTTTCTGCTAGAACACTGAAGGAAACATTGGATTTTCATCCCTAACTTTAGGGGTATTGAAAAGCAAACCATGGGACATCTGTTTCTTTGATGTGGCTTTCTTATAAACCCAGAGGTGTCTGTGCCAGCAGCTTTGTGAACACCGTTCATGAGTCCAGTGATACATGTTCAACAGCCATGATTCTCTTGGTGGCTTCCTGGTTCCCTACCTTCCTGGTGGTAGCAGAAGTAGCATCACTGCTCATGAGTCATTCTGGATGTCTTTCTAGAGGCCACGCGTCCAGCCCTTCCAGTGACTTTGATGCACTCCATCGGCCTCTTTTATCTCTGTTTTGAGCAGCTCAACTCTGCCTGATATAACTACTCACCTCCTCCAAGACTCAGTCTTTATCCTAAACTTGTAGATTGCAGAGCCTAACTCTTAACCACAGGCAAGTTTTCTTGATGCAATAAGCAGAGACATGGAGGGAATTTAGGCCATTTCCAAGCATGTGGAAGGTATTACTTACCTTTGGGCAAAGTGTTGTTAACTGGTTTGAAGTTGCTAGTTTGCCCATCAGATGAGAAAATTACTGTCTACAGGAAACGTGATTGAACTCAAGAAAAATGATTTCCCTCATCTTAGAGGAGAGATGTCTTTTAAAATTTTATTTATTTATTTTTATTATTTTTGGATTCCATCCTACCCACCCTTTCTCAGCCATGGGCAGATAAGGTCAAACGTTCTTTGGGCTCTAGTCACTCACTTCTGTGGTCCACGCGCTGTGAACAAATACTTCAGACCAATCACTTTTCATGATGCAGGACATTGGACTGGATTAGGTGCAACTTTTGACTCCCTTTGCATTAAATTAAGAGTGTAATTTCCATAGATCCAAAAACCACTGTACCAATGTGGAGTAACTAAGCAAAGAACTGGGCTTTACAATGAAAGGTCTTTGATCTAAACCACTAACAATGAGAACTGAGTTTCAGTCTGAGCTGATATAATCATTGCTGCCTCATAAAGTTGTCATGAGCATCCAGCTACAAAAGTGGAAAGCCCTACACAAGTGTACCTAATAGTGAGTAGAGGTGGTGATGGCCAAGATAATGTGGGACTAGGTCAGTGGGCCACAGATATGACAAATACGTAGCGATGGCTTTTATCTCCCTTGATATTTAGTCAGGATCTCTCATGTGCAGATACTGTTGAAACATTTATGTGTATGTTAATTACATCACTTTATAACACCCTTCTTTGGTAGCTATTCCTAGTCATCTCGCAGGCAAAGATGACTCATAATTGATTTGTCTAACATGATAGTGCCTATGTGACTATAGCCCCTAGCTTCTTTCATTTAAACACAGGTCCAAAGCCTTCCAGTCCAAAGCCCTCCAATTCCCTGAAGGAGTTGCAGGTAGTGCTGGCTACATACAAGGAGATCACGCCTGACAAAAAACAAAATTTAGATTCCTACCTGCAACATGAGTCGCTCCTACAATTCATTCTTGGCTTTATCTCCATCAATATCAGTGCCTTGATTGAGCACCATTTAAATAATGATGTCAATCCTCATCTCATAGTTTTGCAAAAACAAAAGTGATTGACAACTAGCTACCTAACGGTATCCCTTCCAGAGTGAAAATCACAGATATAATATGTGTTTTCTCAGTTTACTCACACTTTAATTATTTACTATTTTTAAAGTCTTGTTTAAGCATGGAAATGTACTTCTCTCCCTGAGATGAGCTTTTATAAGCCTTGTAAAAATGCATTTTGCTTCCAAGGGGACTCACCCCCCCCCCCGCCCCCCATCACCTTCTCTTTGCCTTGTGAAAGAAAATGAGAAGTGAGTTCATTTTTTAACATGTTACTAATTACCCATACAAGGGGGCTCTGCCATCAGGTGGGGATTCCTTGCAAGGAAACCATTCTGCCCTGAGGAGGCGGAGTGCCATTTGGGAAAATCTGCTTTAGTGTTTTCCTGGTTAACTTGGTTGTTTCTGTGCATTTAGTGGAAATGTAAGAATTTGTTAGCTCTCACTACCTGTGTATTTTGAAATAGAAAATTGCTTGAATAATGCTGCTCCCTGGAGGTATTCATGCTAATACCAAGATGATACTGTATATATTTTTTAAGTTCCCAGTGATTTCTTTTTCTAATTACAACAAATGAAATATTAAACCAAAGTTGATATCTTTTCAAGTGACTGGGTCTCATTTGCCACACCCTATTGAGTTTTGCCCTTTCCTTTTTCTAGCATCAAGACTGTTACCAGCCCAGAGAGCATGTTTGTGCAAAATAGAAAAAGACTCCCTTTCTGGGGAGACACAACCCCACCCTAATGTGCATGGCCTGATGAGAGGGATGCCGCTAGATATCAGCACCCCCTCATCTCATGGGCCGGCACCATGCGGTCAATACTGCTACCTGTTACAGCCCTGGGAATGAGATGTTTAAGGTCCTGTGCGCGTTACATAGGAACATATTCCTGCACTCGTTTGGCATTCGGGATGTGTGAGGATACTCTGAAAGTAAACCCTCTGTTCAGATAGAAATTGGATAATGGCACAACCCTATGAAATCTGTGGGCAGATTTGGGTCGGAAAGGGAAGGATACTCAGCTCCAAGCTGTATATGTAAGGCAGGGAATTAGATGGGGTTCCAGTACTGGGGAAGTGGTTTTGGAAACTGAAATTAGAGCAGGTTTGCATAATACCACAGCCATTTTTATTTTCTTGATTATGGCATGATAAAGAATATAGAATCCTTGGATCTGCTGGTATAGATGCTAGTATACCTCTACCAGTCAGGAAATTAAGACATGTCAGCTCCAGAAATAACCTTCACATTGAGCTCTCCAGTCGTCTCCCTCTCTTTCCTTCTCCTGCCTTGTATGATAGAGGAGTGTTGATGTAACAAAACATGCAACAGCAAGAGGTAACATTTGTTGGACTTCTGCTGCTTGCCAGGCAAACAATCAACTGAGGAAATACATGTCCTACACTGACTGTGTGCCAGATACTGGAGAGTCAATGAAAAGACTGACTGTCTTTCACCTTGTGAAGTTTAGCGTTTAGTGGACAAAATGGACAGTAAACAAGGCAAATAAATATATTATTATGAATGTTGAGCAATTTTGTGAAAAAAGAAGACAGGATACAGTGAGAGCATTAATTATTGGGGTGGGGGCCATGGCTAATTTGGATGGATTGAGCCACTGTACCAATTGTAAGAGAATGTACAAAACAAACACCTTTTGTCCCAAATCCTTTTATTCAGAAACTCTAAAATGTTCCAACCTGAGCAAGATTCGCATCTTAACATCAAAAAAGATACTTTAGCCCTGGCCTAGCTCAGTTGGTTAGAGCATTTTCCTAATATGCCAAGGTTGTGGGTTCAATCCCCAGTCAGGGCACATACAAGAATCAACAAATGCATGCATAAATAAGTGGAACAAATCGATGTTTATTTTTTTCTCTTTTCCCTCTTCTTCTCTGTCTAAAATCAATATGTTTAAAAACATTCAAAACAGTTGCTTGGACTAAGGTATTAGTGTCTGTGTCACATCTTTTGGGGCTCCAGCCGTGGAGACCTCTGCCCGAGACGAGTAGCTCTGGAAGGTGAGGAGTGACTAATTTTCCCTTCCCAGGACAAAGAAATCAGAGTTAAGTTACTGCATCTAAAACTTCCCCTCCTCTTACCAAGTGTTGAAATGTTTGTGCTCTTCTCCCAGTGATGAGTACGGAAGCTTGGAAAGGCTAGAGGTTGCTGCTATTGAGGTAAAGGTTTGTGATTAAAACCCCATTTCCAGTGTTTCAGAAATATTTGAATTGATTTGCTAGTCTATGGGGACCTAATCTAGGCTTAGCTGTTGGAACTGCACAGTTTTCCGCCGAAATATAGATCCTCCACTTGATGCTTAGGCACCTTCTCACCTATGATCTTACATGGATGCAGTTTACCTGGTCCCTTTAGGCGTTTCGAGCATGTGACCTTTACCCGCGCAGCCCAAGGTGCCGACTGCATTTGTCTGCCCAGGCCCCTGGCAAGGAGGCTTCAGCAGTGGGCAGCAGCTCTGCAATCTATCCAGCTCTTCAGAAAATATCTCACCTTTCGGCTCCTGTGGTACTGCTTTTCTCCCCCATTTCTCTTTCTGACGAGTCCTCTGACAGCACCCCTCTTTTTCATGGTTCAGATTCTTCCCTTCTCGGCTAGGTGTTAACTTTCTCACTAGCTTCCCTTTCCCTTGTGTCCCTTGCTCTCTTCTCACCTCCTCCTTCCTTACTGTCCGTCAGTTCCTTCCCTTCCCTTTCCTTTCGCTCCTTTCCACTCCATTTCATCTCTGTGGACTGTGTGCTTAATAAATACTCTATGGTTTAAAGTTGGAGGAGGGAGCGGTCTCCCTCCTCTCCAGGGTTCCCTGGCAGGGGCTAAGCAGGAATTCACTCTTACAGAAGTAAAACCTTGAAGACTTATAAATTTAGGTTGGGCTTGATAGCATGTTCACGTGCGTGTGAGCATGTATGTGGACTCAGTAATTGGGTTATCTATTGTGCTCATTCTGTGAGCTGTGAAGGTACAAAGCCTATGAAATTTCATCAAGGCCCATGGTCCGTGCCACAAAACTCTGATTATCTACTTTTCTTAAAAAGCTCGTGTAAATTATGAGCTGATCTGAGAACCACTGCATTTGAAACTTTCCTAGGGAACAAATGTGAACAATTCTCTAAAACAAAGGATAACATTTAAAAAAAATTATATTACCTTTTCCAGGTATCTCTAAAAGTAAGTGACTAAGTATGCTACAGACCATAAGATGTTGTGAATTTATTTATGAACCTGTATGGAAATATCAAGGGTGTTTTCCTTTCTCTGTCTTGGCACAAATCCATTAGGTAGTTACACATCTTTAATCTTGATTTTCCCAAAAGTACAGTTGGATCAGTTACTGAGTAATACCTCTATACCTGTCTTTAAATGGCATCTCCCCCAGAATGGTCACACTTGAATCAATTTTTCTGGCACAACATGGAAAGACCTTCAGTTATATCATGTCTCAGTGGTGGTAAAAATCATTCTTTACCAAATAGTTAATGTAAAAGCTGTGCACAGTAATAAATAGATCTAGGATTCCAGCTGGCACAATGTCTGATTTTAGATTGAATGACAATCTAGCTATAGTATTTGCTATTTTTTTTCAAGAGATGGGGGAAAAGTCACAAAAATGGAAATGTGAGGTTTTTTTCTTAGATGCTATTTAAAATAGACATGAGCATAAACTACTCTATTTTTAGATTTAGGTCATTTGAAATCCTTCCTCTTTTAAGATGAAAAAAAAATGGCAGAAGTAGCTGTGGTGGCTAAAGGGGGAGGGGGCTCTGCCTAGCGTGTGAACTTATTTTTCATCTGCATGGCTGCCACACAGCAGACTGCATCAGTGGCTCTGACCCCTGACCTCCAGGCATCAAGGCAAACTATCAGATCTAGGGAGGAACTAAAGAAATAAGCCCAAAGAACCTTCCAGCTTCATGTAACCCCCTTCCCCTTCTTTACTTATTCGTCAATTAGTTAGTAGAGATTGAAGACACGGAGCCGTATGCTCCGTCATTCTCCCCCTCCAGCGCAGAGCCAGGAGGTTGGTGCCCGCCTTGACCCATGCCCTGGGCTCGCTCCCCGGACAGGAAGTGTTCTGGGAGGGACCTGGACTAGAGCATTACAGTGATGTTTTCCTTTTATTCCTTCTTTTCCAGTATTTAATTAGCAGTGAAAGGTTGGAAGTTTGTGGATGGAGCAGGGTGGGGCAGAAACATGAAGACTTTTAGAGTTCCTTTGGTAGAGCCCGTCTGATTTTCCGGTTCATGGGTCTAGGGCGTGCGAGCCCTCACGTCCTTACTATCTAGCCTGGCAGTTAAAACTCCCGATGTGTTAGAACCATAAAACATGCTCCATCCCAATAACAAAGACTGAAGTTTTCCATTAGATTCACTATAACAATCCCTATTAAATCCCCATCTCTTAGTAATCTTTTATATTTCAGTAGCTATAAAACCACTTCTATTTTTTTAAATTTCTCTACTGGATAGATTTTTGTAAATTAACACCTTTGGATACTATTTCAAAACCTCATTTCTCTTCAGTAATCTAACTCAAGAATAAAGTAAAGTATGATGTTCTATATGTCACTTACATATAATGAAATGTGTCAGATGAGGAGCTTATCAATGGAAATTTTGATTTAAAAATTTTCTATTTTTTGTTAATTTTCTAATTTTTGTTAAATTTCCATGTTATTGCTGATTATTCTCCAGAGTTTCATTTTATTTTATTTTTTTATTTATTGATTGAAGAGAGAGAGAGAAAAACATTAATTTGCTGTTCCACTTACTTATGCACTCATTGGTGGTTTCTTGTCTGTGCCCCGACCAGGGATCAAACCTGCAACCTTGGTGCATTAGATGGTGATCTAACCAACTGAACTACCTGACTGGCACCAGGAGTTTCATTTTATTTACCTTCACTGTCGAATGCAGATCCAGAAAACCCATTGTGAAAATTAGCGAGTAGAAAGGAAGGCAAGAGCCATGGAAATGCCCAGAGGTTTTCGCCTATCCAGTGAGTCTCACAGATACTTATCAATTTCTTAGTCACACAGAACATTCTCACTCATTTATTAACTAATGGGCATAGACACAATTTTAAAACTAACTTCTGAGTAAGGATGATATATCACATATGTTAATGAGCTGTCTCCATTCGTTTAACATCTCTCAAGTGTCCAAAATATTGTTTGCCGAAACCATGAACTTTTGCTAACCTTTTAACTTTTTCCCTTTTTCAAGTGGTTTATTTTTCCTGCACTTAAAGTGAAAAGATCTGAGGTCATGGGTTCATTCATACAAACAATTATTGACTCTGTAACCCGTACTGGACTCTGAGTTAAGTGCTGGGAATCCGGACATGAGCGAGGCCAGCCTGCTTCTCCGGTCCTCTTGCGGCTTGTGTTACAGTCAGGGAAGACAGTTCACACACATGCGCAGATAAATAAAATAAAGCATTATCAGCTGTAAGTATTACGAAGGAAATAAATGGAGGATGAAGGGACGGAATGGCTGGTGCTGGGGCCCACTTAAATAAGGACATAAAAAGAAAGAGGTGACATTTCAGTTCTGAAAGATGAGGACTGGCTATTGAAGGTAGGTGGGGTAGAGAGATATTCTAGGTGAAAGGGCCATCATATGCAAAGGTCCTGGTTTGAAAGAAAGGTCATTCTTTTTGACAAATGGCAAAAAGACCAGTTGGCGCATTATATATGTGGAGATTTGGGTGGTTAACATTTGAGACAATGGAAGGGCATTTGGATATTATTTCTGATGGAATGGGGAGTCATTACTTGGTTATAAGTGGGGAGCGACCTATGCAATTTGCTCTGAGATAACAGGGCTTCTGTGCAGTGCATGGATTGAAAGAGGGCAGAGGTTGCCGGGTTGAAGGCTATTGTCTCAGTGCTGGTGAGAGACCAACAGCAGTAGGGAACCTGAGGAGGTTAGTTTGGAATGAGATTGACAGGTGAAAAGAAGGAGCTTCCTCAGTGCAAGAGAGGAGTCATTAGTAGGCGCAGCTTGTGGGGCTCGGGGTAGGGACTAGGCTATAACTGCCCTTACTGGGTAGAAACCTTGTTTTGTAAAGGAGCAAAGTGTAGGCAGTTCACTTGACAAATTGATAATGTGGTTGGTATCGAACAGCGAGTGGGGTCCAGCTGCCCATTACTCCCCTGTATGCAAAACTGTGGAGGCAAAGATTTAGTAATACAGGAAAGAAGACTTCATTCAAAAGCTACACAGTTTTGAAGTAATGGCTTTCCGTATGCACTAGTCACTTAAGCCTACCAATTAAGGCTAAACTCTTTAACTCTTTAGTTACAGCTTTAATCACTTAAACCTACCAATTACGGCTTAAATCTTTAACTCCCAAGTTCTCCTATCATTTCCCCTGTTAGCTTTTATCTTATTTCTATAGTCTCAGTTTACAAACTAAAACAACAAAACATACAAAAGCTACACAATTTGGAAGAATGAGCGGCTTCTGCCTCAGAGCCTGTCCCCTCTGGAACATCTGGAGAAGAATAACCCTGCTGCCCTCTGCCAGGCCAGACCCACCCTAGGCTACGCCTGGAGTTGCTTCTCCATCCAAAATCCTGTCCTCTGGGAAATGCAGGCAGCTGCAGCATGATCATCCAGGCATCCTGGAGGAAGAGAGCCTGAGAGCCTGTCTCTGCCCTCCCCTTTTTTTTTTCCTTCCCACTCAGCTGAGAGACATTTACATACTTGGTTGCTGGCACCACCTCTCTGCCCTCCCCCAGTGTGATTTGGAGGAGCTCCAGAGAAGATAATCTGGTTCCTGCAACCTGAGGCTTTTCACGGTTTTCTTTATCCAGGGCAGGAAATTTGAGACTTTGGTGAAGACCCACCCACAGCACTGTCCCATTGCTGAGTCCGTATTTTAAATTTTCTGGCCCATAATCCCATGCACACCGGTGGCATTCAGTTTCTCAAACAGTCCGGTCCTAGGCTGTTTACCATTGCCTTGCGCAACCTCCCACTCTGGTCCCTCCCTTCTCCTCCCCAGTGACCTGATCAGGTCTCTCTGTGTCATAATGTGAAGGAATAGTGCTTGTAACTACACTTAAGTGCGAGATTATATGTATGTTTGGATCCGATTAAATATATACATTTATGCAGTAAGACTACCTTGGAAAACATGCTAGAGCTTATTGGTGCCCAGTGAGTCATCTTGGGAGAAGAAATAATTTTTCAACAATGTGGGTGTTATTTCTGTATATGATTTCATTATTTACAAAAGTCACATACAGAATGTTTTTATTCTCTAAATTGTATGAGATATGGAAGATCAATTGATATAAAAATGTGATGTAGGACATTTAATTTGGGAGTCTCACTGCCGGAGCTCCAGCCTCAGACCCCTATCTTACCAGTTGTTAAGTTTCTTTACTTTCTCTGAGCCCGTTTCCTCTGTGATGTAATGGGGATAACAATAGTGCCTACTTCATAGAGTTGTGATGAGCATTAAGTGTGATAATCCTACCCAACATTTAGTTTGACACACACCAGATAGAGCACCATAAATGTAAACATAATTATGATAACTTCACAGTTAGAAAGGACTGTAGACATGGTCTTGTTTTACCCTTCAATTTTACAGATGAGAAGACCACAACCAGATATTGTATGGCAGGTTCATACAGCTGGTTAGGTACAGCCCCAGACTTGGATAATTTTCTTTTTGAACCTTCAGTGATTGCTCTGCAAAGTTTCTCTTTTATTTTTTCCTTAGAATTGATCGCAGAGGGAGAAAAACTTTAATAAAGATAAAAGGGGAATGGCATACCACAAAAACACTTAAGACTATGAATTTGGGTATCAAATACGTGTGTGTGCGAGAGAGAGAAAACTTTGGAGAAACAGGATCCCAGAGAGAAATGCTGAACCCCAGAGAGACAAAGAAATGCAGAAACACAAAGTGTGGATTAGATAAGAAGAGGTATGTCTTTTCAGTGGAAACCTCAACATCATTAGAAAAATGAATCAGGTAAAAATTAAAAGTTCAGTAAAGTCTGTAAAAAACAATAATACATTAAATGTTTCTTTTTCTTTTGTTTTCTTTTTTCTTTTTGTTTTATTTATTTTTTGGTATATTTTATTGATTATGCTATTAGAGTTGTCACATTTTTTCTCCTCTTTCTCCCCTCCGCCCTGCACCCCATCCCATTATCTCCCCTCTCTTAGTTCATGTCTGTGGGTTGTACATATTAGTTCTTCAGCTTCTCAATTTCCTATACTATTCTTAGCCTCTCCACATCTGTTTGTTTTGTTTGATTTTCTTTTGTTTTGTCAACATTTCTCCACCACCACTTTCCCCAGCCCCACACATCCCCACCTCCCACCCTCCATCCTTCCCCCATTTGGCTTTGTCAATAGGTCCTTTATGCATGTTCCTTGATGACCCTTCCCCTCCTTTTCCCCCATTATCCCCTTCCCTCCTCCCTCTGGTTACTGTCAGTTTGCTTTTTATTTCACTGTTGCTGGTTATGTTTTGTTTGCTTGTTTGTTTTGTTGATGTAGGTTCCACTTATAGGTGAGATCATATGATATCTGTCTTTCACCTCCTGGCTTATTTCACTTAGCATGATGCTCTCCAGTTCCGTCCATTCTGTCACAAAGGGTAGTAACTTTCTTTCTTTCTGCTGCATAGTATTCCATTGTGTAAATGTACCTTAGTTTTTTGATCCACTCATTTACTGTTGGGCACTTAGGTTACTTCCAATTCTTGGTTATTGTAAATCGTGCTGCTATGAACATTGGTGTGTCTATGTTCTTTTGAATTGGTGTGTCAGGATTCTTAGGGTATAATTCCAGCAGTGGAATTGCCAGGTCCTTTTTTTGAGGAAATTCCAAACTGTTTTCCACAGTGGCTACACAAGTCTGTATTCCCACTAACAGTGCACTAGGGTTCCCTTTTGTCCACATCCTCACCAGCACTTGTTGTTCGTTGATTTGTTTATGATGGCCATTCTGGCTGTTGTGAAGTGGTATCTCATTTTGGTTTTAATTTGCATCTCTCTGATGGCTAACATCCTTTCATATGTCTCTGGGCCCTCTGTATGTCCTCCTTGGAGAAATGTCTCTTCAGGTTCTTTGCCCATTTCTTAATTGGATTGTTTGTCTTCCTGGAGTGGAGTTGTGTGAGTTCTTTATATATTTTGGAGCTCAAGCCCTTGTCTGAGGTATTATTGGCAAATATATTTTCCCATACGTTTGGTTCCCTTTTCATTTTGCTGATGTTTTCTTTCACCATGCAGAAGCTTCTTATTTTGATGAAGTCCCATTTATTTATTCTTTCCTTTATGCCTCTTGCTCTAGGGGACATATCAGTGAAAATATCGCTGGGTGGAATGTCTGAGATTTTCCTGACTCTGTTCTCCTCTAGGACTTGTATGTTGTCGTGACTTATATTTAAGCCTTTCATCTATCTTCAGCTTATTTTTGTGTGTGGTGTAAGTTCATGGTCTAGTTTCATTTTTTTGCATGTAGCTGTCCAGATCTTCCAACACCATTTGTTGAAGAGATTATTTTTCCTCCATTTTATGCTTCTGCCCCCTTTGTCAAATATTAATTGACCATAGAGACATGGGTTCATTTCTGGGCTCTCTCTTCTGTTCCTCTGATCTATGCGTCTATTCTTATGCTAGTACCAGACTGTTTTGATTTCAGTGGCCTTATAAAATAGTTTGATGTCAGGTATTGTGATCCCTCCTACTTTGTTCTCCTTCCTAAAAATTGCTGCAGCTATTCAGGGTCATTTATGGTTCCATATAAATTTTTGAAATGTTTGTTCTATATCTGTGAAATATGTCATTGGTATTTTAATAGGGATTGCACTGAATCTATAAATTGCTTTGGGTAGTATGGACATTTTGATGATGTTAATTCTTCCAATCCATGAACATGGTATATGCTTCCATTTATGTGTGTCTTCCTTAATTTCCTTTTTCAGTGTACTGTAGTTTTCTGAGTACAGGTCTTTTACCTCCTTGGTTAAGTTTATTCCTAGGTACTTTATTTTTCTTGTTGCTATAGTAAATGGGATTTTTTCCCTGATTTCGGATTGTGGTATTTCATTGTTGGTGTACAAAAATGCCTTCGGTTTCTGAATATTGACTTTATATCCCACTGTTTTGCCAAATTCACTTATTAGGTCAAGTAGTTTTTTGGTAGAGTCTATAGGGTTTTCTATGTACACTATCATGTCATCTGCAAACAATGACAGTTTTACTTCCTCCTTTCCAGTTTGGATGCCTTTTATTTCTTTTTCTTGCTTTATGGCTGAGGCTAGGACTTCTAATACTATGCTGAATAGAAGTGTTGAAAGCAGACATCCTTGCCTTGTTCCTTTCTTAGTGGGAAAGCTTTTAGTTTTTACCCATTCAGTATAATATTGGATGTAGGTTTCTTGTATATATCCTTTATTAAGTGGAGGTATGCCCCCTTTATCCCCACTTTGCTGAGTGTTTTTATTATAAATGGGTGCTATACCTTATCAAATGCTTTTTCTGCATCTATTAATATGATCATATGATTTGTATCTTTCCTTTTGCTTATGTCATGTATTATGTTTATTGATTTGTGAATATTGTACCATCCTTGCATCCCTGGGGTGAATCTCACATTACCATGGTATATGATTTAAATGTGTCTAAGACCCAAAATTCAAGAATGGGCTAGATATTAATCCAAGAGGGTCTTATAATTCTTTATTTTAAATTTGATAACAATGAAACCAAGAAAAGCTTGGGCTAAGAAGAAAATACGAGACACCAAGGATGAACGTGCATAGTAGAAAACAATTAGTACATTTGAAATGCCCTAAACATCAAGAAACATGAATGAAAAAAAATGACATGGATTTAGAATGATTAGGAAAATAATGTGATTGTTCATAAAAGTATAAAAAGTAAATTTATTACTTATAGTAGAATTAGGGCATCTCCCACTGCTTTATGTACATTTTGTATTATTTGGCAAGAATAATTAGACACAGTTTTATTAAGGGACTAGGAACGTTAACAGAGACATATAGTTTAGGAGAGTTTTCAAGCTGGATTCGAAAAGCCTTTGACATGTGCATAGCAAAGGGCCATACATACATACACATATGTGTATAACACATTTGTTGAATTCATTCAGAGCAGTAGGAAGCTGAGGATCTAGAAACAGAAATTCATACCTTGGAGATATTGCAGGTTTGGTTCCAGATCACTGTAATAGAGCGAGTATCACCGTAAAGCAAGTCATGACCTTTAGGCTGGTGGGGAGCCTTGCCTTCAGTTGGGGAAAATGCAACATCTGTGAAGCTCAGTAAAATGAAGCCCAATGAAATGAGATGTGCCTGTATTTAGAAGAAAGAAGGGGAGGCAGACAGGATAGACTAACTGGGAAGGAAAAGTTTAAAACCAATGAGATAACCAAATGGCAACAGAATTATGTTGTCAGAAACAAACACAATCCATCTAGCCACCTGTCCTGCAAAATACATGTCTGCTCTGTACGAAGAACTGTGTTAGGAGCTTCGAGGGACATGGGAGTGGAATGACCATGAAGCTTAACCCCAAGGAGCTCACAGTCTGTCAGAAAGATGACGTTCATGCATCTGTTTGTTCATCTGTGCAGCATTCATGGAGCATACATGAACTGGCCTGTGCCATTCCCATGTCTAACCCTAATGGCAGGCGTTGCTGATCAACCCCAGTGCTTTTTCCACCTGACCCTTAGTTACTGTGGCAACCTATTGGTTGTAGCATAATTCTCATTTACCCTTCCGGCCGGCACTTAGCCCTGCTCTGCCTGAAAGGCAGAGATTGTGTCTTCTTTGCTATGATATCCTGAGCACATATATCACAGTACCAAGTAAATGCTCAATAAAAATTCAGTTCACTCATTGAAGTAAAACTTACCTTTATTCACATTGCCTATTAAATGCTCAATATTATATCAATAGTGACCCTTGAGGTACTTTGAACTTATATATGTCACATAAGACATATAGAGCTGCAAAATGTAACAATCTGAATATTAAAGTTAGTTATTGTCCTGAATTTATGTAGTTTCCTAAGGATAATAGGGTGTATTTTTTAAGCATAAAGATCAAATTGTTTATGGTTCCTGGAGAGTAACTTTTGGATACGTACTCCTGCTGAACAGGAATGCGGCTCACGTCACGGAGAGTTTATTAACAACTAATAGCTTCCTGAAGTTGGAGAACATTTCCAGGGCTGGTGGGGAAGTGAGAGGAAGTTATTTTAATCACTTGCATAAGTCATTTATAGTCTTGTCATCTTCCCTGTCATGAAGATTATCACTTAATTATAAGATAACATGATTTGCTGTTTAGATATCTGAGACAGAAATGCACAGGCCAGGAGCAAAGTAGAAATCAATTCTCAAGAGGTCTTGGTACTAATTAATAAAGTGAGTGCAGCTCTGTGCCTGTTGGCCCAGCCTGAGGTGGGGTGACTATTTTACAAACATTAGATGAGCTGAGTTCTCTGGCCTCCAGGTCAGAGAGGATGGCCACTTGTAAATCCAGAAGGGAGAGCTCAGGCAAGTGGGAGATTGCAGTCAGAGGCAATTTAGGAAGGTGCCTGATCTCATCACGCAGGTCTGCAAAGTCCCAGGATACTCCCCCAGGATGAGAGCATCCAGTGCTCCCCTCCATTGCAAGCCTACATTCATCTTGAGCTGCACAGGAAAACGGCAGTTTTGTTGATTTGAACAAAGGCTGCTACGTACAGAAGAGCGAGTCTCTCTGGGTCCAGCTGACCTCACACAAGAGGGAACTTGTAACAAATGGATGTGTGGAAGTAGTGAGAGGTTAGATTTCAATTCTCCCTACTGCAGGAGATGAGCTTTCTGAGCGTGGCCAGAGCTGGCATGGGTAAAAGTGTGGGGAATTTCTTACCACTTACATTTGGCAGAGACATTGTTGAAGTAAATTAGCAACACCCCAGTGTTTAAGAGGGTGTGCTCTGAGTTGGGTTGGCCCTGGCTTGAACCCAAGTTCTGTTGCTTAATACTTATATGGGCTTCGTATTTCTGAGCTTCAAGGTTTTTCATTTGCAAAATAGATATTATAGTTGCACTGACCTCAGAGGTATAATTTCTCTAGAGATTGGCATGTGATATGTGTCCAGCAAATGGTAGCTGTTTATTAACATTTTTGTTATGATGGTGGTCCCTGTGAGAACTTCATGAGGGCAGCAGATGACCTTTTTATTGCGTTATTCCCCAGCTCCTAGCACGGTGCTTGTATCGTCTCCTCCTGGAGCAGAGGACACACTCAAATGAGGGTGAGCTCAGGAGAGCTTCTTCCCAAAGACACTCTATAGGAGCATGGCTGGTGTGGATAGCTACTGCAGCTTCATGCAGGAACCTGGGGGAACAGGGAACAGCAGCGGAGTTGTCACTACTCAAGCCCGAAGCGATGAGGGCAGTGATCCTGCTGCACAGTCTGAGAGAGAATTGGGAAGAGCAGGCTGCCTTGGGCGGAACCATGGATCTCTGCGAATGCGGACTTGACCGCCATTTTTTCTCTCTGATCTCCGGCTAGAACCCTTACTGGCCAGATTGCAGAGGGAGCCAGAAGGCAAGGGGGTGCATCATGTAGTCCATGCCAGTCACCCTCCCAGGGCAAGGAGCAGAGCAGGGAGTGGGGAAATGGATCTGAAGGGGCCACCCCACTATCACAGTGCCTCACACACTAGGCACTCAATAAAAAGGTATGAATGAATGATGTCTCGTAGTAGTTGGATTAAATGCTGTTCCTTCAAACCATTGTTTTCTTAGTACTTACTTAGGTGTTCATGGCTATAAAGGATGGCAGGATAAATAAAGCCCGACTACAGCCCCCCACATATCCATAATACTTTCTTTTTGAAAGTATTTTACACATGTATATTTAACTTGCACAATCTCTATCTGTAGTAGGATGTATTATGCCCATTTCACAAAGAAAGAACCCTAAATTTTGAGACGTTAACGGACATGTCCAAAATCACGTAGAAGGTGGTGTGGGAATTCCAAACCTTGGCTGTCATCCCAGTTCCATGGCCTTTTGAGATCAGCTTCTTGGAGGGGTAACTAGATATCTCCCTAGAAGGAATTATTGATCTGACTCATCATGCTTCCCTTTTTTGGACTTAATGGTTAAATTAGCTCAGTACTTAATATTTTGGATTGTTTTAGCTATATCTAACAATTTTCCCATAGGAGTGCCCATGCCAATCACCTGGAAATTTAATAAAATGCAGAATTTGGGGATCCCCACCAGGACTCGTCTATTGGGTTGGACTCCGAAGAAAGGTCCTCAGGAGATAGTGCAGCTGCCTTGGTGGTGGACTCGGCTTTTGTGAATCAGTGGTGTAGATTAAACTCCTTATTTTGCAAATGAGGGAAATGAAGCCAAGAGAATCAGAGTGACTATTTCATTAGCACAAAACTAGTTGCTGTCAAACATGGGTATCCATGTTGTCAATAAATAAATTCAACACCAAATAAGAGTAATGTTCCCGAAAGAGTATAACCTAAGTCCTGGCTGGTGTAGCTCACAGGATTGAGCACCAGCCTGCGAACCGAAAGCTTGCCGGTTTGATTCGCTGTTAGGGCACATGCCTGGGTCGCGGCCCAGGTTCCCAGGTAGGGGGCATGCGAGAGGCAATTGGTAGATGTTCCAACACATGGTTGTTTTTTCCCTTCCTTCCCCTCTCTCTAAAAAATAAATAAAATTTTTTAAAAGGGTATAACCTAAGAATTGGAGTATAAAGCTTGTTTTGCTGAAGTGTTCTTTTGTAGATTGCCCCTGATAAATGTGAATTAGATCAGCAGTCCCCGACCTTTCCGGCAACAGGGACCAGTTTCGTGGAAGACAATTTTTCCACAGGTGGGGTGGGGGGTGGTTTGGGGATGATTGAAACACACTGTATTCAAGCTCACCTCCTGCTGTGCGGCCCAGTTCCTAACAGGTCTGTGGTCTGGAGGCTGGGGACCCCTGAATTAGATGGCATTTCGATCAAGAATATGCAACCTAACAACAGTTACTGATTTAATGCATATAACTGAGTAAAACACTGCTCCCTATGTCTGGATGGCTGCCTAAGGCAGGATAATGGAACTGCCTGGCAATCTCTTATTTCCAATGAGTATTGTGTGGATTAAAAGAATAGGTACCCAAAGACGTGGAAAGGCACAATCATCAGTAAAAACAGAAGATTCAGTTTCAGTTTGTAAGGTAGACATTTTATTAATGAACTGGATTTTAGAGCAGATACCCCACTAGCTCAGGAGATAAAACTTCTACTATAGGATTAATACAGGGCAGCTGAAGATCTCCTCTGGTCTTCAAACTAGTCTGGTGTCTCTAGGAAGTAAATACATTGCTTAAAAAAATTTTTTAATGCATTTCTCTTGATAGAACTGAGAATTCAGATAAAACTGAGTGGCTGATAGGAACGAATATTTCTAAGTGTCTCTCATTCTAAGTAGGATCACTCCTAAAGCATAATGATAGATTATAAATTATTTTAACAGCACTTGCAATGAGCTGCTTAATCCACTAAATTTAAAGTGGGTACTGACTTTCTATCATGATTATAGAGATAAAGTTGACACAGGAGAATTTCTTAGGTAGCTGCTGGAGCAGTTACAACAACAGTGTCTATCTACTGATCATTTAAATGTCTGTTTCAACAAACTATCTGTATTGGTGTTAAAATATGTTAATTCTTTACTTTTTCAGCCTAGGCAACAGTATTTCCCATAATATGCTTAGTGAGTCTGGGTATATGGTACATTTATTTTTTGTAAAAAAGAAAAAATTGCTTCTGCAAATTTTCTCCCCATGCTTGTGTTTACTGAGTTTATTCAGCCCTTATGAAGAGATAATTCAAAGCCTGTTATTAAGACAATGGCTTTGACTTTAGAATGAGTTTATGTCTTTAAGGATAGTTTTCAGCAAATGAGCCAACCATATGTTAAATCAAATTTAGCATCCATTATGAAACACTGAATGATACTTTATATTTCAGTAATGATAACAAATGATCGCTTATCTCATGTTCTTCTCATTTGTACTACTTCTCATCCATCTTGCTAATACTGCAAAGATTTATTAAATGAACAAGTGTCCAACTATAACTGTTAATATTAATGGTGTCTTTTTATATTTTCTCTTGCCGCCTTTCTTTTCCATGCTTGCTTAATCCCAATTTAATGTAGGTTTTAAAAGTAATAGTTTTTCTTATTCTGAAATGATAATTAAAAGAAAACTAGTCAGTTAGCAATAAAATTATTTCAATGAAACTAAGCAATTATGTGAGCCCATTACAGGCAGAGGATTTGCTCTGTGATCAGCACTGGAAGTGAAGATCTTTTTCACTAGAGTAAAATAGGCGACTTTAAAACTCTAGAAACATTTCAGATCCCTTATGACTTAAAATTGCTGCTTGCGCAGTAGAAGTTTAAATCACTTGAGTAAATTTGTAATTTAATCTTTAAAGTTTAACTAACATTTATTCTTCTTTTCTAAGTGCTTCCTATTGCTATAAATTGTAAGGAGTTGCTTCTATCTTTCTGTAGGATTTTACTGTGGATCTTTAACTCAAGGATTTCCACACCTATGGCTTCTGCCAAGCCCCTGTTTCCAAAAGAGGTTCCACCGTATTGTCCTTTTTCACAAGTTCTAACTATGGGCTCCTAACTCTCCTCAGTGTCCTAAATTGCATGTTTTTAGGCGTGGCTCTGTTTTCCTATAAAAAGTTCTCTTCGATGTTTTAAATCTCTCTTGTGACCTTGTTACTATCTTTACCTAACCCCTAGTTTTCTACCTCAGCCTCCTGGTTGAGTTCCAAGCCATTTATGTTTTTTCTTGAGTCCATCTTGCACTTCCAGTAAAACTAATCTTGCCCAGTCCTCATTCCTAGCTTTATTTCATGGACTCAGAAGTTCTTCGAAGGCAGGGATTCAGCACAGGCTTGTGCCATATTCTTCCAATTCCTGTTTTGCATCAGATGACAAATATAAAATCTAATCTAAATGGGTGGTTGTAAGCAAAAATTTTTGTCAGTGGTAAACACTAACACAATGTATAATAATAATAATAATAATAATAATAATTATCATAGTGAACATTTACCGAGTTCCTTTTGCATGTTGGTATTTTATGTTTATTACCCGTGGTTGTACCAGCCCTGAAAATGAGGAAATTATTTCTTCTTGGAATGAAGGATTTTTCCTAGCATAATTAGCAGTAGTCCAATTGACAACCCTGTACTGCGACGTACCATCCCTTTTCTCATCTGTATGTGTTAAATTACTTTTTAGCTACCATTAAAAAGAGGAAAACTCAAAAATTTTTATGCATTACTGTCACTTATTCTCTCATAACTTAAGGTCCTCTAGGCACTCTGTTTTTTATTTCTCATAATACATAGGAAAATAGCTTACACTTAGCAGGCACGATAAATGATGCTTCGAGTAAATAATAACATAAAACTAAATATTTTTTAAAATATTATTTCTTTGTTGACTGTAGCCACAAATTTTGAGGAGCACTGGGAAGAGGGGATTGTGTTTTGTGCTGACCAAAAAGTGAACTTTCCTAGTTCTTTTGTGAGACACTGTATAGAATTAGAACTGTGGAGTGGAGTTCTAAGATCAGAGACACAGAGAAGGGGTGTTAACACATGGGGCCACTTGTAGTGCATTGCAGGGCTGGGCGTCTTTTGGTGGAAGGGCTGAGGTACAGGGTAGCACATTCTTTTATCAGGATGGAGGTAGCCCAGATGAAATGAGGCCCTGAGATGAACACGCTGCTTTGTGAATCCCTTGATGGCGTGGGGATGGGTGAACACAGAGACGGAAATAGCAGGCTGACCTGGGGCTCCATTAATATTTTAATGCTTTTCCCCGTGTCACCTTGGTCTCTGTGTCCTGATCTGTAAGGCTGAGAGAAACATCCCTGGGGAAGTTGTGGAGAAATAACTTAAATGCATTTAAAATACTTAGAATGGTGCTGGGTAAAGATTTAGGGCTTAAACTCCTATTATTTTTATAACTATAAAAATGTATATCAATATATTGTATAATTATATTAGTACATATATATACTTTACATTATTATATTTTATTTAGTAACATTAATATCTAACATAAACTACTACTACTAATAATGTTGGACATAAACCCTTTGCCTTCTTACAGACATCATCACTAAGGCCAGTGAACTTATACAGGACTAATTTAAATTGCTCATTTTTTAAGTGATTCAAGGCAATGAAGACATGATCAATGCTTAAAAGAAATTAATGCAAGCCCCCCAAATTTCAAGATTCTTTAATACCCTTTAAGGACTTCTGGAGGTATAATAGCAAAGGAAACCCTTTAGGATCTCCTAGGATTTTAGGTAGAAAGCCTTTGAATATTGCTATGTTAAAGAGAAGGAAACTTCACTTAAAATGCGTCATTAAACATATAATGTAATGTAAATCTAAAAGCACAGTTTGGGAACTGCTGTGTGAAGACCGATATGTTGTAAACCTTGTTCACTGCTCGGTAAACAAATGGTAAGAATCACCCAGTTGAAGAATAATTAAGGCAAAAATTGATAAGCTGAGACATCGGAGCAAGCTCCACCCCCTTACTGGACCCTACAGAAAGGAGAATGAGTGCTTGGGTTGAAATTAGATAGTTATCAAAGCTTGGCGTAATGCTGAAGATGATAGTGAGTAATCTATAATAGGCTGTTTCAATAAGAAGGCCATAGAGAATGTTTCCCATTTGGTCCACAATTAGATTTACATTCTCAATCCTACAGTAAGTTTTTACAATCCAGTCCTTGCTACTGTAATACTCTTAATCAAACAGGAAACTGCTTCCCTGGGTTTGACCAAGACTGAGAGGAAAGACCGTACACCATCGACATAACATTAGCTAAAATTATGCCGTCCCTGGGGGAACCAAATAAAAATCTGCAGGTGCCCAGGATGGGACTAAGAATTGCAGTTCAATGAAGTTTTATTTATAATATCTTTAATCTGTGGTCATCTGGCTCCAGAATCAGTCTGGCTTCGTTAAGGACTTTATGCTGACTAAATACCTGCTATGTGCAGTGCACAGCACAAAGCTCTGTGGAGGACAAGTTTCTGTTGTCAAGAAGCTTATTGTCTATCTGGACAGACAGATGGGCACACATGCGGCCCTGGGCTGTTTCATGGGCTGATGGTCCTCCCTGCCATGAAAATGCTAACGAAGGTGGGAGAAATTGATTTTGATAAGAGGACCGAAAAAATTTGATGGACAATGTGCCCTTTGACCTGGACCTTGAAAGCTTCAACTAGTAGAATTGTGGCAAAATGCTGTATATTCTAGAAATAGAACTTTGGACTGATTAACCAGGGAGGAGGCAGGTGTCAGCTATGAGACTAGACGGTAAGGACAGTTACATTTCAGAGGATCCTAAGTGCCGCTGGGGAGCTTTGGACTTGATTCTGAAATCGCTGGGCAGCCACTAAAGGTTTTAAGGAGACAGTAACAGGATCAAATGTGTTCCTTGAGCATGTATGTGACCACACTGTGTTGATTGGTTGGTGCTGCAGCAGAGGGAGCAGTTGAAGCAGTACAACTGGGAAGGAGAGAAAAGACTGAAAAGATAAAAATGGAGTCACCAGTAATTGATGAGTAGTTAGTGCTGACAGGAGGAGGCAGTATTCGCACAAGTTTACTTCTGGGTGAGTCTTGATTTCCTTAAGGGAGATAGTGACGATAAGCCATACAAAGACAGAACTAATTAATAGGAAGCTCTGTTTCAGAGAAATGACACACATGTATATAATATACGCCCGCCCATACTTCCTTGTTCAGTGATGCTCTTGGTTGTAAAAACACCATTGATTTTATAATATTTTGGAAAAAACAAAATGTCACTATATTAAACACAAATCAATTGTACTAGGCATCTCTACTTATGTTAAAAATATAAAAATAGGTATCTTAAAATTTAGAAATATAGCAACAACCCTTCAGTTATTTATATCTACTAACTTCTAGCTTGTTGGGCAATTAAATAATTATAGCAGGTGCATACTTTTTAGTATTAGAATTCAGTTCTCACTTCTTTTTGTCTTCTATAGCTCTGTGACCTTGGGGAAGTCACATCGCCTCTGTCACCCCTGGGAGGGAGGGGAGCCCTGAAGCACCCCAGATTCTGAAGTGCATTGGGGAAAAAAGCACCATAGGAAACCCTTGATGCTATCAGGCCTTCACTAGCTTGTTTACCCCTTAGCAAACCCTATCACTGAAATTAAAATAAATGATCACCCAAATGCGACCAATGTTTGAATGTTAGGAAGTTAAATTTTTAAAAAATCAAAAGAAATTATCAAACCTATCTTCACATTCACATTCACTGCAAAGTTTGTTAAGAGATATAAAAATAATATCCTGAGTCTCACATTCATCTCTTGAATCAGGATTTTTGCGGGATGGAACGCAGAAGCCCATCTGTCCCACAAGCTCCGCAGGTGATTCTGATGTACAAGCAGAGCAGATGTGCAAGGTACCAGGACAGTGCTATTTGAATTGAATTCCAAGGGGTCAGGGGAATGGTGTGGCAGTTGGGGCTGTTTGGGCAGACTGAAAGTTGTGTAGAGGTGGCAGGAGACTTTCTTTTCTGTTCGCTGGTGGCCTCTCCAGTCCTTCATCTTCTAAACGTACACCTTCTGCCTTGGCAGCCAACTTTTTAATGGAATTTGCCCGTGTGAATTCTCCGAGTGTATTTTATCTGGACACTCAGCATTGGCAAATTGTTGGTTCTTTATCATTTGCTTTCCTACAAGTTGAATAATTTAAAAAGGGCACAACTTAGATATAATTCACAATTTTCTCAATTAATCATAGCATGCTCCTGAATTCTTAAAAACAGAAAAATTTTTATCTAGGTGATAAACAGTGTTGTTTTTGTTTTCGTTTTTTCCAGATAGAAACTAATGGACTCTGCATCTGTTTGGATTTACTGTTGACATAATAGGAGAGGAATACTAATCTCTAAAGCTGCAATAAAATTAAAAGAAAATTAAAACCATTTTTGCCACACAAAATTATATTCTAAATTTCAAATAGGAGAATGTAATTCGAAGTTGAACTTCCACACTCTCTTCAAGGACCTCTTCTGTTACTTTCCCAATTTGTTACTCACTAAATACAGACATTTAAAATGTCTTTGGTCCCTAGTGATCCCAGGCCTATAAAGAGATAATCTTTCCCTTCTGGACCTCAGAACTGACTACTGGAAATTTTATCATCATCCATTTAATGTTATGCATATGAAAATTAAGCAATTAATTATCTTTAGTTCTAATCCACTAAGCCTGTGCAGTTAACATCTGGGATTCAGTTAATCTTTTTGCTGACTTTCTACTTTAAGGGTTGGGACATAGTGGATCTCCCTGGAAGACATATGTAACAAAGATTAATTTTTGTATTGAAATTTTCCTTTTTAAAATTTATTATACATTTTGTGCAATATTTTTGTAACATTTTCAGTTGTAACTTTTTTCCTAGAGGGAGACTGCTAGCAATGTTATTTTTCTGATTTCTGAAAAAGAGGTAGCATATCAAAATTACCCATAACACCTAAAGATTTTCAAATAAACAGAGAAACAGTCATTTGCCATATGTTGTGATTTCAGTTGCTCTGCCTTCTCTTCTTGGTTAAACTTCCCTACCTGCTTGCTTGAAACTGAAATTACTTTAAGATTGGGGAGACCTTTTATTTCACTACTGAAGACTGAGTAAATTAAGTATGTAATTACCAATACCAGGGAAGAGTTAATTCCTGGGCCCTCGTTCACACTATGTTGTAAAGCGTGAGAGGACTCCTCCCTCAGCAGTAGTAGTCCTTGATGGACTCTAAAGAGTGGATTGCCTTACTTCTGGGCAAAGGCACTTGAAAGAGGATGAGAAAGAATGGAACTACATGGCTGGTGGAGAAACAAGGAAAGGGAGGCACGAACATAGACTATGTTGTTTTTATTGGCGCCCAGGGCCCAGCGCAAATGTTGACACCGACCATTAAGAAAACCGTCTCCTACTGTTACACCAGGGGGGGCTCCAGCCTTTTTTACATACAGCTTATGTGCCACCTTCTCTGAGAAGCCTTCCCAGCTCTCAGGTACAATATCAGTTCCCATGCCTGATTTTGAATTTCCCATTATGCTTCTATTTCTACTTTACTTAATGTTACAAACTCTTTTTTTCTTTTTTATCAATATGTGCCCCTTTTCCCAGAATATTCTATAATGTCAGGAATTATTTTTGTCTCTACTGCTCTTTTTTTTTCCTATCACAGTCCCTTAGTACAATAAAATGGCTTACAGTAAATGTTGACAGATTTAATATACTTAGAGAGTATTTATAATATCATTGAACGTTTTCTAATTATAGTTCCAATTCATTAAAGAATATTTGAAAAATACAGAAAAGGAAAAAGTCAGCATTAAATCTGCTTTTCATATATAGCCATTTTTACTATTCAGGTGAATTTTCTACTAGTGCTTTTTTTCTATTTATAGCTAAACGTAAACATACATATTTATGTATATGCTATAGATCTTTTGTATATTTATAGACACACATTTATATTTACAGACACACATATATTTGCTCATTTTGCAGTTTGCATTTTTACACTTAACAATGTTGACATTTTTTCACATCATTAAGTATTCTTTGTAACCTGATTTCTTAATATTTTTTAAATATTAGCTATTGCATATCAGACTAACTATTCTCTTATTTTGTTTTAATAGTTTTGTTGTAATTATGCATACAACAGTATCAAATGTCTTACAGCTAATTTTGCCTATATCTCTGATAATTAAAAGGGCATGCATTTCTCAAAGGCTATGATTATTTTGATATACATTTCATTTTTCCCTTACTGGTAGTGTATATTCATAGCCCTCCTTCCTTATAGCCTCATTGGATCTGAATATTTTTACTGAAAAAATTCTTTTGTCCTTTTTCCTAATAAAAATGCCATTTCATTGTTTAAAATTGTAGTTAATTGAATATAGTGAAGTTGACTATTTTTCATATTGTGCCTATCCATTTATATTTCTTATTTTGTGAATTATTCATGGTTTTAATCTAGTTTTCTAATTAAGTGTTTGCATCTTATTGATTTATAATAGCTCTTTATCTAAAGGTATTAGCTATTAGTCTACAGTACATTTTTCAAATACATTTTCTTTATATCGCTTTTCCGCTTTGTTTTGTTCATAATCGTCTTTGGGAACTGAATCAGGGTTTAAATTTTCTGTACTGATATGTATCTTTTTTTTAAATTTGCTGTTTTATTTTAATGTTTTCATACTTAAAAAGTCTATTCCCACCCCGATAGCTAGTCATATTTTCTTCTAATTTCCTTATGGCTCCATTTTCTGTTCTAATTTTATTAGTAAACGTGTGATTTATTTTAGTGTTTGACAGGAGGAAAAGATGTAACTTATTTCTAGTAAACGGATAACCAGTGTTTGCACATTGTTTGCTGCAGTCTTTTCTTCCCTAGGATTTGCACTGTCACCTTGATCAGAGGGTGGTGGTTCCATACACTGTGATCTCTTTCTGGCCTTTCCCTCCTGTCCATTGGTCTAAATATCCTTAGATCAGTTTGCCTCCAATTATCAGTTTCCTTTCATTGCTTATTTTAAAGAAGCTTTTTGTTCAGTAAATTTAGCGCAAGGCTACAAGATTTCTTATGTTTTCATTTAACTTAGTGGCAACATTGATGTGTCATTAGGTGCGTGCAATCACCTGTCTATAGAAACAACAGGAAAAAGACTGTTGGTTAAAAAGAAGAGTACTAGAACACCTGAGAACATGATACTGGTACTCGTTTGTAAGTCAGTGTGCTACTTCAGAGCACGATCTATGGAGTGGAGATTTCAGATTCTGGGCCTAGCCCTGCCTCTGACTTGCTGTGTGTACTTTGATCAAGCTAATTGGCCTTCCTATGTTGAAATTTTAAAATTAGGGATATTTATAGTGCTTACCTGATAATAATTATAGAGATTAAATGAGTAATTTACATAAAATATGATTGGTTCATCATGTATTTTTTTAATTTACTCTTCAATATTTTTATTGTGGTAAAATGTACAGAACATAAAATTTACCATCTTAACTATTTTTAAGTGTACAGTTCGGTAGTGTTAAGTACATTCACGTTGTTGTGCCATCACTCTGTAAAACATTTTGATCGTGCAAAACTGAAACTCTGTGTCCATTAAACAGCTCTTCTACCCCCTCCCCCACCCTCTGGCAACTACTCTTCTATTTTCTGTCTTTATGAGCTGGACTAGTTCAGGTACTTTATATACGTGGACTCATGAGTCTTTTTTGTTATTATCTTGTTTCAGTGTCATGTACTCAAGGCTCATGTGGCATGTGTCAGAATTTCCTCTCTGAAATTATAGTCCATAAAGGCTGAGTTACAGTCCAAATCTAGTCATCTGTCAATGAATGTTTCGGTTGCTTCTACCTTTGGCTACTGTGAATAATACTATTATTAAAATGCATGCACAAGTGTCTCTTTAAGTCCCCACTTTAAGTTCTTTTGGGTATATACCCAGGGATGGAATTGCTGAATCATATGTTAATCCTATTTTTAATTTTGGGGAAAAATCTTCATATTGTTTTCCACAGCAGCTGTAGCACTATATTCTTTCTTTTTTAATTTTTATTTATTGATTTTAGAGAGGGGGAGGGAGAGAGAGAGAGAGAGAGAGATTGATTTGTTGTTCCACTTATTGATGTATTCATTGGTTGATTCTTGTATGTGCCCTGACTGGGGATGGAACCCCCCACCTTGGCATATTGGGATAATGCTGTAGTCAACTGAGCTACCTTGCCAGGGATGCAGTAGTATATTCTTAATCCTCATGCATCATTAGGGCCAAGGACCCTGGTTTATATGTGACTGATAGTGGGATAGAATGACTGGCATATAGTAAGACAATACTCTGAATCCCAAAAGACTAAGCCAGTTAATTGTATAGGTCACACACACACATACACAAATACAAATGAACAGCTCTTTCTTTTTCATCTTCTTTCAACTTAATTGTGAAACTGGTCTAACTTGGAAGAATATAAGGGCTGTAATGATAATATTTATAGAGCACATAGGTGATAACCCATTTATTTATATATTCAACAATTTATTGAACAGCTAGTATGTAGCTCACATTGTTATAGGTAACGGGGATATAGAAGTGAAAAAGAGAAACAACATCTTTACCTGCAGGTAACTTACATCCTGGTGGGGAAAAAAAGATTATTAATATACAGGAAAAGAATTAAATGACAAGATAATTTCAGAGTGTGATAAGTGACAAAGATTTATCACTGAAGGAAGAGGGCACAGCATTCAAGGGGCAGGAAAAGAAGCAACTTTAGACAAGGCAGTCAGGAAAGGGCTCTTTCATTAGACGGTATATAAGCAGAGACTCTGTAGGGGACACTGTGGTTGACCCTCCACCATCGTCCCATCTAAGCCAATGAGCCCATTGCATTGCCTCGTCACCGATAGGGAACAATGAGTTGGCAGGTGGCCTAAGTTGACCCAGTGAGACTAAAGGGAGGGCCTTATATGCCACGGCCAGGGAAGAACTGGCTTTCTCTCTGAGGCTGGACTCCATCAAAGGCTCAGGCGCCTTGACTGCCGCTGATGTCCATCCCGTTCCCACACGGGGACTCAGCCCAGGGATCTGACTTCTCTCTGTGCTCTAGATGAATTTACCATTTTCACTTATCCTCATTCAAGTTAGAGTGGTCAGGAAGCCAAAAGCAAAATTTCTCAAGTTCTCTTTTAGCCAGGTTGTGAGCATAGAAGAGGTTCCCCCAGTTAGATACGCTCATGTGGCAGTGGCAGGCAAGCGTGAGGAGGAGGCCGTCTTTTAGCTGCTTTTGCTGTTTCTGCTGGGAAGTATGGCTGCGGAAATGTTGGGACTCCCTGCAGTTGTGATTCTGTGTCCGTTCTCCAGCTTTCTCTGATCTGGCTTCCTGAGCTCTCAACGCAGCTATGAACATGCCTTCTTCACTTTACTACATATCCAGGGGCAGCTGTATTAGGAGGAGCTGTATTGGTGGCAGGTTCTTAATTTCATTATGGCTCTGAGGTGGCCTCAGAGGAAGTGGCTCCTTGTAACTCCCCTGTGGTTAGTGGGATACTCTTCTGGGAATTCTTGCTGGAGTTCCAGCCCCATAGCCTGCTCCTTCAGCCCTTCCAGTGATTTTTAAGCTTCCCCCACATAAAATCACGCCTGCTTAAAATATCGAGAGTGGGTTCTGATTCTTGTACTTGGACCCAACTGGTACAGCAGTGCCTCTGTAGAGCAAAGAAAAGAACCAACTCCACACGAGATGACTTCATTAATCCACTTATCATATTGTGTTAGGTGAGACAATAATTTCCCTTACTGTTCGAGCCAGTTTTAGTTGGGATTTTTTGATTCTTGCAACTGAAAGTAATTTCTAGAGGTGAGGAGGAGCAAACTGGGAAAGACGTTGGGGAATGGTGTTTAGGGTACAGAGCTGGGTGATGTTTAATTTGAGATGTCTCTTAGGCGTCCAGGTGGAGATGCCTGGGAGGTGTGCGGCTGTACCGGCCGCAGCCTGGGCAGAAGGGCTGGGTCTGTAGGTGCAAAGCCCGGGTAGGTTACGACCTCGGCTAAGGCAGAGCAGAGGTAAGGGCCACGTGTTCACTTCTTTTGTGGGTAGCTCGACCGTTTTTCCGTCTCTTTAGAAATCAGTGTTCTCTTTTTAGACAGAAACACTGAATTTAAAAATAATTAGAAGACACTTACAAAACTTCAAATAGGTTTTATTTGTGCGAAATGTAATATAAATGAAAATTATTTCCCAAATGCCTGTTAAAGAAAATATAACCCCCCCACCCCCACCCCCCAAAAAAACCACTTAACCTCATTGCTGGAAGAAAACTCAGCTGCATGAGCTGGCATCCCCTCTCTAGGGGTTCAGTGGCAGCTGTCACACACCCGCATTTTTGGACGGATGTCACCACCAACTTTCATTACTGCTCTTCAGCTGCACCCTCAGCTAAAGAGCCTTGTCATTTTATCAGAGGGCCATTTTTAACTGTAACTACTCTCTTTGCTCCTACCTATTCTAGATTTAAGCTAGGTCTTTAACATTCATTTCCATGCATTTGTAAGTAACTTCTGCTAAAACTTATCTAAATTCTGAACACAGACTATTCCAAAGACTGGAAAAATCAATATTCCGTGGCATTCTTTGGTAGGGGAACAATTTACACTTTTTTTTCCTTTTGGCATAGCAGATAGCTCTTTAGTAAAATTGACACGCAGCAGAGCTCACCTCTGACTCTGAGGATGTGTAGTTACTTCCAGCTCACATTTTGGGAGCTGCATTGTGGAGGGCCCTCCTTGGCTTTGGTGATTGTCCCAAGGGGCTGGCAGAGCAGAGAAAAGCTCGGCGGGAACTAGGGAGGGTATGTTGTGATGTATATAGAACAGAAGCTTCTGGTTACATAAATTTAGATATGAAGATTTCAGCAAATCTTAAAGCCAGTCTTAAAGCCCTAAACTGGAAAGAAATGTTGATGCCAAGCTCCCTTCCTGAACCAGGTGATTGTGACCAGGTCTCAACCTCAATGACTATTGAAATTTTAAAAATAATGAATAACTGAAATAAAATACCTATATTATATGTAGCACATGGTGCTTGCTATTTTAGATAATTCATTTTAAACATCCTTGTGAAGCAGTTTTAGTATCCGTATTTTACAGATAAAGAAACTGAGGCTCAGAGAGATTAAGTGACTTATTCAGGAACACACAGCAAACAAAAGGCAGAAACAGAATTTGAATGCAAGTCATCCTGGCTCTGAGGACCACCTTCTTCACATTACTAAGGCACTAATGATAGTATCTGTTTAGTGGTCTCGGATTCTCTTAAGAACAGAAACCTCTTAATGTCCCTCAGGCATTCTTTTTGAGTCCTTTGTCTTGATGAAAAAATAACGTAAATGTTAGAGAAGCTAGAAGGGACTGTGGCGCTTATTCAGTACATCTTCGCGTTCCAGGGAGGGAAATAAGCAAATGAGCTGGGAAGCTGTGACTCTGCCTCTCTTCCCCACTTGGAGAGTCACACAGCACGCTTTCATATTACATGCTCAGAAGGGTTTGACATTTAACACGGCATTTTCCCCTTCTGCGGACCACAGACTTGTAGCCCAGGCCCCTCAAATCACAAGACAGGGCACTAAAAACAGAAAGGTCAAGAAAGTTGTGCTCGTGATACAGGTTTTGTTTCCCGGACAGCCATGACATTGGACCCGTTTTGTTCTGTTGGAGTCTGTGAATCATTAAATGTATGATCAAAGAAAGCCCCTAAAAGAAAAGTCCTCTAACATTCCCAGGAGTTTTTCAGAAAGCGGCAATCTGCTTAAAGCACCACTGCAGACAATTACACCCTTATTCGAAGGAGGCAGAGGGGAAGCGCGGCATATGCGTCACTGGTTTACTTCTGGCCACTGCTGTGGGTTAGCGGCAAGTGAGCGGCGGAGGAGCGGGAACCAGCCCGGGAAGAAGGGCCGCGCCACGGAAAGGGGGAAGGGCCGCCTTCCGCAAACACAAGCAGGGAGGCCGACCACAGGCCTCTGGGTGCCTGGAGTCCCACTCTCAGGTTTTTCCGTGCTAACTCTCTGTGATACAGGACATTTATTTACACATAAGCCATTTCTGCAGCATTTAAGAAAACCATTAACCACTCACTTCTCTTTTTCTCATAATATATATGCACTTCTTTCTTTGTTCTGTTTTACTAGGCCTGCAGGGACTGGGAGGTTTTTGGGACAGGAAGCCTAAGAGTTGTAATCCTTTCAGTTACTTGGCCCAAGAAATATCTCTATTTATGCTATTTATTTGCTCTTTAGGAGAAAGCCAGAGATGGATTTTTTTTTTTTTGGCATTCCTTAAGCCTCACTTATAGAGTCAAAATGGGAAATTATTTCACTTTTGAAATTGTGTTTTATGGAACTTAATACCCTCTGAGATGCATGAGATGACATAAAAAGATCCAATGCACATTCTGCTGACAAATTCCTTATGTGAATGACATTAACAGAAGAGCTAATATTTCTTCCCAGGCTCTTCTGCTGAACTTAGAAAATCAGGTCCGTTTTAATATATGAGGTGGTGGAGAAGAAAGTTCCTGGCTGAAACAGCATTTCTGTTTTGTCATTTCAGTCTCTCTCTTCCTCTTCTCCTATGTTACTGCATCTAGAGTAGAATTAACAGTGTGCGAGGCTCTTTGAATTCAGAAGCTTTCAGTTGGCGCTATGCAGGCCAACTCTGGTTTTCTTGAATAAAAGGCAGGATTACTAGCTGACAGTGAGAGAACGCAAATCAATGAGCAGCAGAGAGACAAAGCTTAGGAAACGGAGGGAACCAAGAGGTTTGAGGGCCAAGAAAGGAGGATGACAACAAATTTTAGTAAGATCAGTTGGGCCAAGAGGCCTCCATGCTGCAGGCCCTGATGGGGAGACGGAAGGATCTGGCAGGTAGTGGGAGATGGCACGTCACACCCATCTGAAAGTCAACACAACAGGAATTCTAGCAAAATAGACCCAGGGTGGAGAGGGAGCTGCTGGATAGGCGGAAAATCACAAAACAAATACACAGAAAAACTGACAATGGCCCCCTGGACGGAGCTGTACAATTTAACTGACTTTTTGGCTTAACCAACTTTTGGGGTAACTCTGCACTAGTTTTAAGCAGCCCTAGAACAGTTGCTCCTGTAAGTACAGATTCTTAAACTGTCTAAATCTCTGGTCTGTCTAGTCCAGTGATTTTCAACCAGTGTGGCACAAGAATTTTTAAAACCTACAATACCTGACTATTTAGTCAGGGGCACTGAACTCTTTTCCCTTAGATTGTGAAATAAAAAATGACAACAACCCAAACAACAATAGTTGTCCAGTGTGAATGAATCAAAATTATATTTATTTTTGTTAGATCAGCAAAAAAATATAATATATTTTTTGGTGTGCCCAAAATTTTTAGTAATTAGTTTTTGTGTGCCATGAGATGAAAAAGGTTCAAAATTGCTGGTCTAGTCAATTCAGAGGAACTTCCTCAAACAACTCAAATAAAAGCAGAAGGTTGTATTACAGAAACAACCCTAAAGTGGACTCACTAAATTAACTTTTAAACTAATTTTCCTGGCATGTTACATACGGTCAAAATAAAGCAAAGCTAGTCTCCAAATCCATAAAACTGAATTAAGGTTAAATTGAGCAATCTGTCAACATAATCAAACTAGTGTACATGTGAAGATGAAGGCTGTGGCTACTCCAAATGCCCTTTCAGAAGTTCCCCAGAATAGTGTGTGTGCATGTGTGTGTTTTAATTAAGTGATCGAAATTGATGTGTCTAGTCAAATAGGCTTTGCCTTTCAAAGCAAACAGCATTGTCAGCACAGAGGAAACCCTTTCTGGTATTTATGAAAGATCATATTGAAAACTATCTGCATATATATAATATCTATTTTAATTTCCCTCTTGGTAGGTTATTCTGATAAAAGCATGAACTGTATAATTGTTTTTTTTTCTGTAAGAAAACCCTATCTTAAACAAGATATTTTACGGTGAAGTTCTATTGATGTTATATTCTCTTGTTGTGTAAATTGATTCAACCACCACAACAGAGTTCTTTGAGTAAAAAAAAAAAGTATTAAGATCTTTAAAGGTCAAAATTTGTTTAATCAAATAAACATTTTCCTACATTTGTAAATATTGTCCAAGTTTATTTTCAAATGCATATAAGATATCAGTTTTAAGAATTTGTTCACCTACCACAAACCCACTGTGAAATACCACTCAGCTTTTTTAGTTATATTTCATCTCCTTATTAAAGAGCATTTTTCACTAGAAAGTTTCACATTTCCAAAGGATGCCAAATTAAAAATGGTAAAATATAATTTTATTTAAGTTAGCTACAAGGAGGCACTGCGTGGTTGGGGCTGGATACTGCCTTCAAGGTTCAGGGCCCAAGAGCTAGGTGTTTCCTGTGTTGCATCAACACTGTGGCTTTTATGTTCGCTGCTGGAAGCGAGAGACCGGGGCAGCAGGCATCCGGTGCGCTCCTGAGCGAACACACAGGCTTGAGGGTTCTCGTCTCTTTTGAGTAGCCTTTGGCTGGGCACCTGAGACTCTGTTAGTTTGAATTAGAATGCTTTTCTTCAAAAATTCATCCCTTACTATTAATTTTACTACCCTTTTTCTTTTTCAACATAATGTTGAAAGTTTCTAGAGTGAATATAAAATACTTCAAAATGGGCTCTTAACTAAAAAATCCACATTTTTCTTATTATAAATTTGGAGATGAAAATTTGGGTGTGAAAGCTGTATCTCACATTTCCGTCTTGCTAACATATTTAATTATACATAGCAGATCAGAGACAGTTAGCTAAGGGTAAAGCTAATTAAGAGATATTTCTTTATAGGTATCATTAGCTGAGTAGAAAGTACAGGCTTGATGTCTCATTCTTCTGTGTTTCACTCTGATCCCTAAGATCATAAAAGGTCAGATGAAGGCTGGTCCTCTACATTTTAAATATAACTTCCAGCAAATTAGAGAAGCCACAACTACCTCAATCCCAAGAAATAATATATCACCATTTGTGATTTACCAAGTATATTGTTCCGTATCAGCGCAAAACACAAAAGCTACCTTCCTGTATTTAAGAGTACCAAGAGGTTGTGTGTGTACCTGCACGTGCATGTGCACCTGTGTACGTTTATTTCTAAGTACTGAACAGTAGCCATGCAATCTTAATATCTCTAAATAAAGTTGAGATCAGTTTTAACATAGGATAGGCAGCCCTATGTTCTGAACCAATGTTTGTCCTTCACTTAAAAGAATATTTTTAAGCCTTTTCCTAGAGAGTTTTATACCCAAACAATATCTTCTCTTTGGTAGGTACAAGAGAAATGGAATGCGTGGTCTTTAAACAAAAGAAATATTGATTGATTTGAGAGAGAGAGAGACATCGATTTGTTGTTCCACTTATTTGTGCATTCATTGGTTGATTCTTGTACGTGCACTGACTTGAGGTTGAACCCACAACTTTAGCATATCAGGATGATGTTCCAAACAACCGAGCTACCTGGCCAGGGCAGGATAAGCGGTCTTAATTAAGAAGTGCGAGACTGCACCGTGCAAGTATGAAGCACGGGGAGCAGTCATCGCCAGATGTTGAAGCACACAAATTAAGCTTAATTGAGCTTTTTTATTGTTGGATTTTAATTTTATTTTAAAGCACATTAAGACAGTAAGAGCTTCAAGAAGGGAATTTAACAACCCTCTTTGTTCTTAGATTTAGCTGACTAAATAAAGCTGGTGGAGTTTGAAAGGAGTATCACCTTCCTTTCTTAAAAGGGGGTTCTGTTTCCCTGACAACTAAATTTAATGGATTTTTGGTGACTTAAGTGGCTAAATTTGAACTCAGTTTTGGTGAGGTTTCTTGTTTTTTCTGGTTTCATTATGGGTAACAAAGTAAAATGTGATCTGGCTTCAAGGGAAGTCTGCAGAGGTCTCAGTTTCCCTTTCTGATCTCACATTCTCAAGGGTCAGTAATTGAATTTTGCTTTATTTCGGTGTTATTTTTATAAATACTGAAGTCCTATTCAGCTATGGACACTGAAGTTCTCCTCCATAATCTTCTACTGATTGTTCTTTTAACATCATTATAGACTAAGTAGCACTTCTCATTGATAAAGATATCAACAGTAAAGATCTCTTTTTCATTTCCTCTCTCTTCCCCTCTCTCTTTCTCTTTTCTATAAGCCAATTGATTGTTGTAAAAATTATGGTTTAACTCGTTCTCCCTTTAAGACTTTTACATTGTGTGTTCAAGTCAGTCTTTATATACTGGTAATATAACATCGTTTGGAATGATTAAGGTGATTCAAAGAGAGTTACAACCAAGGCACTGAATGAGGACATTGAACACCAAGTAGATTTCTTTATGTCAAGTAGGTGTTTGCACAGAGTTGGCATTTAATGAACACTGGTTGGTTGAAGATGGGTTGGCGAAGCGACTTTCTCAAGGCTACATAACTGCTTTATGGTGAAAACCAAATGAAAATTACCTTTGTGTCTAGTCCGTAACATACTGGTTTGGTGGCGCCTTTTATTTTTCCCCCAAAGTGAGTTCAGATTTCTGTGCTGGAGCAAGGGTGGAAGATTCTACCTTTCTCGCTCCTTGTTTAAAAAAAAAAAATCCATTTAGGGATCAGGGGATGTAAATTTGAAACAGGAAGGTGAGCACATATCAGATAAAAGATAAATCCCATTATGCATAGGATTTGCTTTCTCTTTGCCTCAAGGGTATCTGCAAGGAAGGGAACCAGATATGCCTTCTAATTCAGAAAACAGTCTGCTTTCCAGAAATGATAGTATTATGCTCATGCAAGAGATCATTACAATTGGTCGTAATTTAATATTCAAGTAAAGCACAAAGGAAAGTTATTTCCTGGGAGGGGGCAAATATATACAATGTATTTTTCCAGTGCAAATACATCTATCACTAGAGGAACACAGTTCGGAGAGCGCTCCCTGGAAAGGAGAATGTATAAAAAGGATGTTGCTGGATCCAGGTGGGAAGTGTGCTGAGTGCTATTTTTTTTTCTTTTTTTTTAAGAAGCAGCAATGGGATGATAAGCTTCGTAATTTTCATGGTGCAAGGGCAAATAATATCCACTGTTACGTGTGCTAATAAAAAAAGGTTTGGGGGCGTTTGTCTTTTGCCATCTCTCCCTTAGACTGCTTTTTCAAATGCACAGTGTGTATGAACAGCTAAGTGTATCCTTAACTGTAATTGTGGTTTTATCAAACACAGGACTTGCATACTTTTGTATGTAGGTGTGATAGGTGTGTCGTTTCTCTTTATTTAAAAAATTGTCCTGCATCTCCTTTTTACTTTATTCCTCCTGAATTCTGTAATGATTTTGGTGACAATGGTCTTTATGAACCTAAGAACAGAAAAGAGATAAAGGTCTACAGAAGGAAAATTACTGACATGGGTAAACTTTATTATTAAAAGATGCTTAATTGTACATAAAGATAAAGGTTTTTTTAAAGTTCTTGTTTCTTTAGCATTATTTTTCCAAAATAGCTTAATGAGCATGCCAGGAACTTGGGATTTGAAGGCTCTTTGTGTCTTATGAACGGTTTCGGGTTGTGATCGCATATACCCAGCAACCTGAAAACTCTCCTAGAAATGCAAGTCACAAATCTGGGATCATTTCAGGCTACATGTCTCCATGGTGTTGAAGTGAAAGTAGAAAGTTCTGGCTCATTCACTCAGTGTCGCCTTTCCATTGGCTCCCTTTTCATCTGGACTTTGTCTCTCTCCGACACACCCACAACACTGACTTTTGCACTAAATGATCTACAGTGCAGTGTACCCATTTAAGGAGGCTTTGTTGCTCCCAGCACTGGAAACGCTTAGCGTTATCCTCCACTGAGCCTAGCGATTGGGATATGGAGGATGCTCAATAAATGTTAGTTAGATTGAATTCATTCATGTTTCTAATGTTTATTAAGGACCTACTGTGTACCAGGCATCATGCTCAAGATAAAGGTATGACTTAACCTCGGATACAGACGCTCTTGGGGTTCACCCACTGGAAGGCAGGTATTTTAACAAATTATTGCTACATTTAACTTAGCTTTGGGACAGTCAAACATTCATTTCAAATACTAGATGAAATGCCAATTAAGCTGAGCCTTGAGCAGAGGAGAATTTGAGTGGGGTAGGGGGGAAAGATGGCCTACCAAGAGGCCACGGCCGATGTAAAATTGTAGAGACAAAAAGAGTGACGCATTCACGCAGCGGGTGGCTCAGTGTGCCAGGTGTGCCGTGTGGAGCTGCACCACGCGGGAGACTGCTGGGTGATGAGGTTCAAAGGAGTGGCAGGGACCGAGATAATGGAAGACCCTGTACTATGATGAAACTTGGGTTCCTTTGTTTATTCCTTCCACAGTTATTGTTTGAGTATTTGTGATATATCCCAGAACAATGAGCAGTGCAATGGTAAACAATACTAACAAGATCTATGTCCTTATGGAACTTACGTTTCAGTGAGGAAAACGGAAAATAAATAACTACATAATTTCACATTGTGCAACAAATATAAGGAAGGAGAAAATACACAATGTGTTAGAAAAGAGCAAGAGTGGAGTGAGGGAAGGCAGAAGTCTTCTAGAAAGGGTAGTCAGAGAGGACGTTTTTGAGGAGGTGACAGCGGAGATTCTGAAGGATGACTGGAGCCAGCTGTGGACAGGTGACAGAAGATAGCTCCAGGGCTGTGAACAGCGAGTGCTCACATGTGTGAGGCGGCCAGCGAGCCTGGAGCCTAGGAGGTGTGCGGGAGAGTGGCCTCGGGTGTCACAGCTCCCTGGACAGGTGTCACGTCACATTGTAGGGGGTCTGCGTCTCTGGCTTGGTTACTCTCAGAAGGTGGGAATGACCTGATCGAGGTTTGCATGGTAAGGCCACTCTGGGTGCTTCGTGAAGAATGCATGAGTGGGGCAGGAGGGGAGACCAGGAGGCAAATTAACACAGAAGTATATCTTGGCTAAGAGGTAATAGTGGTCTGGACTTGGGTGGTGGAACTGGACATGGAAATAAGAGTCTCAGGCTGTATTTTGGAAATGAAACCAACAGAAATGTGACCTAGTGTATATTCCTGGCCTGTTAAATCAGGATCTTAGCCATAAATTGTTTTATGTGTAACTCTTCCATTATTCAGTGGAGAAATGATTAGGCGAAAAAGGACATACCACCCCTTGTTTTACTTTTGTGTGATCGGCAGTCGATGGTGGTTTACTAACATGACTTTACCTTTTAGCTTCAGGGATAAGAAATGAAGTCATGACTTTGCCAAGAGTGAGAGCAGAATGAACTCACTCTGGAGTCCAGCTAACCTTTGTCTTTCTGGTTACCCTCTGTCTCAGACAGAACAATCCCCGCGATTTGATGTTTTGGATGCAAGAGTAGAGCGGGGACTCCCTGAAATGATGGTTCTTGAACCATTCAAGGTCAGTGTGGTAAGGCAGCAAGGCTTCCCTGAATATGCCTGCAGGTGATAAAAACAGGATTAAAAAGAAAAAACAAACAATTCTTATAAATAAGATAATTCTGGGCTTGTCTGAATGCCAAAAGCAAATGATTTTGTTTGCACCTTGGCACCAATGAGCAATTTAATCGTTTCAAACAATCACAAAGCATTTTATAAAAGCACTTCTTGGCTAGAGAAGGTTTTTCAGAACTGCCCTGAGCCTGGTGAGAACAGATTGTCTCATTGGCTGGATTGTCAAGGTCAGACTAGTGCTCTCAACAAAAAAAGGGGATCTTGGCTGTTACTGTTAGAAACCTTGACTCCTAACGATTGTTTGAGCAGTGGTCTTCAACGAACACTAACAACCATTTATGGAGCGTTGTGAAGCACTGTGGAAGGTGTCCATTCAAGAAAGAAAACCTTGGTATTTGCTTTGTGTCTCAGGTTGTTTGATTGGTCTGTGGGTAGATCAGCCAAGTTCCTGCTCCTAGGAGCTGACACTCTAGTTGATGAGATAAGTATACAAATCCATCAGGTGAGACCGATGAGATAATCACCAGAGAAGACCCAAGAGTGTGCAGATGAGGGAGGGGTTGCACCCCACTGAGGCATTCAGGGAGGACGCCAAGGAGGAAAAGTGACCTTATGAAATGCCAGGATCGGAGCGTTGGAAGGACCATTAGAGACATGAGGGCCATGGACTAATGGCTGGCTCTCAAGTCCTACTGCTTTGGTCTGAAGGCCAGAGGCATGACTGTTCCTTTACCTTCCTGGGCCTCACTAATAACACGAGGCTTATTATACCTACCTCCCAAGGTGGTTGAGAGAATAATGTATGGTCCATGCTTCGCACAGTTCCTGGCACCTAATTAGCTGTCATTATCTTTATTGTTTTAGTTTAACCATAATCTGATGTAGTCTTAACATTGTTTTCTTACCTTTCTCCTTGCATACCCTTGGTCAGGGACTATCCTCCCAGGCCATCCCATTCCATTTGTGAATTATCTCAAATGCCGAAAGTCCTTTGTTGGTGGATGAATAAATTATCCAGACAGGAGGAAGGGAAGGGAGAGTTCCCTTCTTGTTGGAAGTCCTGAAAGAGCAAAGATAAAGTTAGATGTGGCACATGTTCCAGCAGCAGCACGTGGCTCCGCGCTGGCTGGAGTCCTGGGCTTGGGCGCACAGAAAGTGGAGGTGAGAAGGGCACAGCGGGCCAGGAGCAGCCTGGCCCCTGGTGTCCCTGGCCCCTTCCCGCGCCTGAGTCTCCGTGCATGGGGGCCTGTTGGTTCTACAAACATGCTGTGAAACAGAGTGCACTGTAGCTAGACAGCACCTTATTTCTCTGAGTCGTGTATGGGCTTCAATTTGAACTAGGCGAAAGGGAGGAAACTTACACAAAAGACGAGACAGAAACCTGTCCCTGGAAGGCCTTGTAAGAAGGGAAGACATACAGATGACCTCTTCCAGGGGTCTGTGTAAGCCTGGTCTTTCGGTAACTGATGGCCCTCTCCCTGAAGCTGGCTGCGGGGGCGCGTGTGGAGGGACGGGGAGTCCGGGGTGGGAAATGGGCCCTGGGATTCAGTCCTGACTGGTGATGATTCAGCGATATTCAGGACAAAGTCAGTGGCTTTTTATGGGACTCAGTTTCCCGTTTTTAAAACAAGGCGATCGCATCAGATTAGGCTAGCTCGAATGGCCGTTTGCAGAGCTAACAGGCTATGGTTTTGCCTGTCTCAACCTGTGACAGATTTGATTTATCTGATTCTTCAACATGTGTGCACGTGGCTGATTATCTAGAAAAAACATCTGTATTGAAGTAGCTGAGAATTGAATTTAGTCCTTGCAGCCGGAGCTGTCCCTCTCCGTGCTTGGCCTTCTTGTAAACAAATTGCCTTTCTCCTGAGCAAGACTCATTTGTGATATTGCAATTTCCTAATCTGAAGAGGAGGACTATGCATATAAAATAATTTCTTGAGGTTTTATTCACTGCTTGCTTACTGCAGTGTTATATTTAGCCACATTTTAAGCTCTCCAATTTCCTTTGAAATGCACCTGGGAGGGAAATGAGGAAAGCAATTGGAAAACAATAGAAAAGGCATTTAGAACAAATAGAGAAAGGCTTGGTGAAACCTACAAATGTTTGGGAGATACTTCAAGACTTTCTACAAACTTTAAACACACCACCTGTTTCTCTTATTTGAGGTTTAAATGGGACGTAAGCGCTGCTTTCAAGTTGACCCAGCTTCAGATCTTTCTGAGAAAAAAAAGAGGCTTTATCTTAGCTTTTTACTTCCTACTTCGTAATTGCCCAGCTAAGCTAATGAAGCCAGTTTGGTGTTGTGGACATTCAAAGCATTCATCTGTGTGAAAGCCACTGCCCCTTAATTATGAAAAACAGATATTGAAAAGTAATTTCCTGCCTCTAACTGAGATCAACCGCTCCAGGGCTGAATCCTGAAATTTAAACCGGTTCAGAGCTGTCCTTTTATGCTCAGAATCATTTGCTAAACTTAAAACACAGTGGCGTTTCCTTCCGAGGTGTCATCTTTCCCTTTCTCCTCAACCTTGCCCTCAAGTGGCAGTGTAGCTGATGGCACCTAGCTGACGACCCCCCTTGCTAGAGGACAGGCATCCTCCAAGTTAGGAATCAACATGCAGGGAAACGTGATGTGTCTTTGGCGTCCGCTTCCCTTTCACAGGTGTCTTATTACATTTTGACAGGTGTCTGACACAAGATGCTGTCAGAACCGGGATTTAACCTTGGAATGCCACCTTCAATTAGAGCGTCTCTGGATGGGAAACAATGAGATGGATCCGAGAAGTTGATGCCTCAATATTGTAGTATTTAATTTCATATCTGTAGCAGATGTACTGCCTGTGTGGGGATTCTTTTTTATTTTTAATTTTTTCACGTGCTACAGAAATAGGTGCGGGTGGTGCTCTGGTGCCAGAGCTGTGAGTCTGAGGGGCTGCTCTCCTCGAGAAAGTCAGAGGAAACCGGGCTGTCATCCTGAAACCCAGTCCGGGCAAGGCAGACCAGCTATTGTTTTGCTCTCTTCACATTTAATGGGGTTTTAATTTATCATAAATGTCAAGACTGCTAATAGCAATGAAAATCATTAGAAATCGTTCTCCAAATATTTGAGATATAACGAAATAAATGATTGAGAACTTGCGATGAGGGAAAGACCGTTATTGAATACGCTCCCTTAGAAACTGTGCCCGGGGTAAATTCAGATACTTGTGGACACTGTATTCTGTCCCCACCTCGGGCCCCCATCAATGTTTTGTTTAGTTTGGTTTTTTTACTTTTTTTTCCTTTTTGACTGAGGCCGCACAAGAAAGGTATGATTCTCATACCTTATGTATACACAGTTCATACAAATGAGAGGATCCCATTTGTCCTCCTGGTAGATGGCACTGAACAGATTAAAAAAGAAGAAGAAGAAGCAAATTTGAAACAATGATGCCTGTAGTAGGAAGAATACAGAATATCCCCCATCCCCAAAGATGTCCGTGTCCTAATCCCTGGAATCTGTGAATAAATTTCCTTATACGATAATGGGGAAGTAAGGTTGCAGATGGAATTGCGGTTGCTAAACATTGACCTTAAAAGAGGAAGATTATCCCAGTAGACCCGAAGTAATCACCGGGGTCCTAGAAATGGAAGAGGGAGGTGGAAGAGGGGGGTCAGAGTGATGTCACGTGGAAAGGACCTGCATGTCTGTTGCTCCCTGGAAGACAGAGGAAGGGAGCCGTGAGCTATGGGAGGTAGGCAGGCTCCAGAAGCTACTAAAGAAGCCTCCAGGAAGGAATTCGGCTCTGCCCACATTTTCATTTAACCCCAGTGAGACCTGTTTCAGACTTCCAACCTACTGAACAAAAAGTTAATCAATTTGCATTGTTTAAAGACACTCAGTGTGTGGTAATTTGATACAGCAGTCATGGGAAACTGGTAACAGTGCCTCATAAGTGAGGAAATGGTTTCCTCAGTTGCTTTCCCAGGTTCATGATATCTGGGCATTAAACAGAGTTTTTCTTCTGTTTGGAATTCCCTTGCTGTGATAGAGGTGTCTTTGGCCCCGAGCTGGTTCTAGCATTAAGTACATTCATTTTGAACAGCCAGACAATCTGTTTTCTTTTTCCTGTTCCCTGAGATTACATGAAGAAATTAGTCATAATCAGCTATTAAGACCCTAAGCACTAATTTTTTTAACATGGAAGATTCTTCACGCACAGCATATGTTGTCATTATTTTTATTATTGTTTGCTCTTCCACCCAGCTCAGACATGTTAGCAGATCTTGTTAGACTAATGAGGAGTTTGCCCATGATTTGTTCTGCTTTTGTTTTCCTTTACTAGTTAATCATTTCTTGTGGATTCCCCCTTTGTCTGAGATATACTGTATGTGTGAAATAAAGAAAGGCAACCCTGGATCAAATCAATCAAGAAATTGTATGCTGTTTTACATCGTTTTTATAGTTGTACCCTAATTTAGAAATTGTGTATAGTAAAAATAAAAACTGCCTTGAAAATATTTTACATCATCCCTGAAGTGCTACACAGACATAACACTGCTTTCCTGTGGTTTCCATGTCTGCACTGTCCTCCGTCTTTGGGACAGGCCACCGTTTCTTGATCTGAGAACTAGATGAAGCTGACTGTTCAGAGGCCACATTATGTGAGGCCTAAAGATCTTCAGGCAATAGATGCTCACGTGGTGCAGATACAGTTGAATCAGTGTAAACGAATTGCATTTATAAAACATCTCTGCTGTATAATCATTCACTCAGTTTTATTCATTTAACAGACACACATTGAGTGTCTGCTACATGCGAGACATAGCTCCTGAGAAGGGCGGCCATTATTTGGTTGTGAAGGAGATGATTGTTTTTCTGTCCTTTAAAATACCTTTGTCTTTCTTATATGAGTCAGAAGTAATGGGGCCTGTAGGTAATAACTGCTGAAGGGCAGACACCTGATGCCGATTAGCAGGTTAGAGGTACCGTTGTGTACCCCCAAACCAACCTAATTCTTTCTTTTTCTTAAATCCTAACCCAAAGACATGTTTCTGTTGACTTTGAGAGAGAGAGAGAAAAAGAGAGAGAGAGACCGATTGATGTGAGAGAGAAATTTTGATCTACTGCTTCCCGTATGCACCCCAACCAGGGATTGAGCCTACATTCCAGGCATGTGCCCTGACTGGGACTAGAACTGGCAACCCTTTGGTGTACAGAACAATGCTCCAGCCAACTGAACCACACAGCCAGGGCCCTAATTCTCTTCTGTATAGGGAAGGACCCAGGGCAGAATATTTTATGTCTGATGACCTGGAGCCCTTCTGTCTCTCCTCCATTCCTGACCACCTGTTTTCTAGCTAGGCTCTAGGACCTAGTCAGGGGTATTTTAGGTGACATTTTGGCTGTAGCTCCAAAGTTTTTTTTACTTTCTTGTCAACAAATCAAGGACCCTTTCTTCTTACAAATTTATCCTTAGAGACTATTCCATACTGCAGGTCAACCTGCCTAGACAGGCTTTAACAGAGTTTAGAAAGAGGGAGCTTGCGAGAATAAAAATTCTCACTTGCCCCATCATTCCTGCTTCTTAAGATTTCTGAGAGTCAGCTCTGTTTTTCCTGAATTACTCACATTTGCAAAGGTATCTTTACTAAATAAGCTGCGGGAGAAAAGTGCCTTTTTCAAGGGGAGAACTAAACTGTCTACCTCCGTGTCAGTGGGCTGAGGCCAGGAGCTTAGCGGTCTCCTGACTGCCAGTCTGAACACTGTGGCTAGTCGGCCATTGCGGGTGAGATGCCGGGATACACACTGTTCAGTGTTTCTTACCTACTCCACCATCCTTTACCCACAGATTTCCTTTATTTCTATCTGGAGGATTTTGCCCTCATCCCCAAACTCAGACAACAGATCTTCTCACAACAGGTCCACAGGTCATTGGCTTCTAAGAAGCAGTAACTCTTATTTCCTGTGACCTGTGTTTCACCCAAAGCCAATGTGGTCCAATTGCTAGCAGGTACCCCCTCAGCCAAACACCAGAGGAACCCATCAAAGACTCTTGATACCGTGTTAGCTCTCAACTGTCCAAGACCTCCGCATGTCACCCTGCCGATGGACAGCAGAGAGCCCTCACTTCATTGGCCGTTCTAAGAGGCTCCCTCCCCTTCAATTACTCATGGGTGTCAGAAGAAGAAAGAAAACACTGAAGAGGTATTATATGTTGTGGCACTTCAAAGATGATTACTTTTTCTTCCCATCAATCATGTAAAGACAATTCTCTGAGCCCAACTGATATCCCATTTTTCCTCTGACGAACGGAGGCTGACTTGCTGCCGAACGAGCCACTGATTGAGCAGAGTGTCTTCCAGACCTTGGAGCCCCTTGGGGCTAATTTAGTGTTCCCAGGCTGTAGAAGGCTCTGAAAGCAGCTTCTCCAGGAATGGGTGTGAAGGGGCAATGGCAGTTTTGGAGGAAACAGATTGAAGATAGATGCTTCAGATTTCCAGGCTGGAAAATCACATAGTCACATTGGTTGGGCACTTAGTACAGGGTTAAGTTTGCATCTAGAATTAAAGGCTACGAGGTCACCAAGGCCACTGTTGTGTGTGTGTGTGGAGAGGGTCAGCCATGGTCCGAGTCCCTTTTTAATAGATATAATTTGGCTCTGGATCAAGAAAACTACTGTTCCACATTAAAAACTTAAGAGTTCACATATGTAAAACATTTAGTACAGTGCGCAACACATAGTAAGTGCTATATAAGTGTTGGCTGCTATCGCTTTTGTTGTTGCTATTCCATCTATTTTTATTCACATATTTTTATTATTGTGCGGTCATCTATAGGTGGATAAACCTTTCACTCCTCCTGTAATGGAATGAGACTGATTTTTGTTGTTGTTGAGAGTTGCTTTTATCATTTGGGTTCCTGTCCCAGAACACCATCTAGCTGGCTTGCTTTCTTCCATGCTTTCACTCAGCCGTCCGTCCAGCCTGGCGTCTGCACGTTTATTTGTTCAGCATTTACTGAACTTCATCTGTGCTGTACCCGGCAGTAGATGTACAACAATGGACCCAGAGGGTCGTGGTTTCTTTCTACATAGGTCTATTGGGGGCACAACCAAAAATTAATAATTTTTACAAAAGTTACTAAACATATCAATAAAATAAGTATGAACTGTGGTAAGTTCTCTATGGAAAATAAGTGTCATAAAAGTAAAGTAAGAAATTAATACTTAGACCGATCATAGCTCTGTATAAAAAGGCATACTTGAACTAATTCAAGGATATCTGAAATCACTTTTTCTGGAACCATTTGGAATTAAGTTGCCGACTGTCATCCATCCCCCACCCAGCGATGGACTCCACTGCACAGATGATGATCTGTGGTGGTCTTGTCATTATGCTCGGGGCCATTCGTCCTTAGAAGTCTCCAGCTTCTTTTCAACCTCAAAACCCATCTTTAGGAAAATTAAATTGGCCTAGAAACACATCCTCTTGAAATTTTTGCCTTACATACTCCTTCCTATTAAGTCTGTATATTTATTTATTCACTCAACAAGTATCCCGTAAGTACCTACTACGTACCAGGCATGTTTCTAGGTGCGGGCATATAACAGTATAATGGTATGCCTAGCACTAATTATGAGCCAAATCGATTATCCAATTAAATATACTTGTTGGTTATCTATAGTGAATGCTAAGCTTTTAGTTCTTATGTCATTCTGAAAGATGCATTGTCTTCAAACAGAGTAAATAGAATGGAATAGAGCAGCATTGCTTTTGTGACACATGGCAGATCCTGATAATTCCCATGAGAGAGGCTCACAAACAGTGTTTATGTACGGAAAGGACAGCAGAGACTTTTCTGAATGTGGAAGCCGAGGGGGACATTTCTGAAGTCAGGCCTGGGATGACTTATCAATTACAGCTAGGGTTTCTATCACATGGTAATGTGGGATGGCATTTCAGGTGGAAGGCACGGCACTTCATGCATCATATCATAGGCTCAAGGGAAGGAAGTAACCAGCATGGTCGTGTAACTGGCAGTGAGGGCAGGGGTCTAGAGTGAAGGAAGGTGCCCTGACTGGCATTCAAGTGTTCTTTCTACTCTACCATGTGATTTTCCTAATTGTAAAACTTCATATTAAGGGCCACTGTTGACTGACAACTTACTGTGTACAAATGAGGCAACTGGAATTCAGAGAGTGTAAGCAATTTGTCTAAGATCACACAGCCAGTGACTAGAAGGTTCCTTCAGTGAACTGTATTTGCCTGAAGGGCTCAAAAGACGCCGTTCGAAGGACTCTGCAGCAGCGTCTCCTGCTCTGCTCCTCTATCCTTATGTTTCTTGCTTTTAAAGACCGTAGGAGGTTCTGGAATGACAACATCTGGCATCCATTTCCACCGAACTGACGGAAAATTTCTGGGAAAACATTCTGAAGAAACAAAATAACCTTAGGCTTTGCTTTGGCTTTAAATCATTGCACATAAAATGTTGCTTTATGGAAACCAAGCAAAGGATGTCACAGGGACTTTGGAAGAACCTAGAGCTCCAAAATTATAGGAACCTGGGTGACATGATCTGCCCTTGGTCATCTTCTGTCTACATGTAGTCTCTGTTTTGTTTTTGTTTTTGTTTTTGTTTTTTATCTCTGAAGAGAAACAGACAGGCCTTTGTCTGTCTCCATTTAGTCCACCTAAGAGGACACATAATGGCCTACATCTTTTGAGCGAGTGCATTGTAAGACCCGGACCACTGTCTTTTATCCCTATTCTAAACCCCAGATGAAAAGATTCTGGCCCAGTTGGAACAGATGCCCAAGCTTGTTGTCACATTATACAAGTATAGCTGCAGGGATCCCACCCCTTTAGAAAGGGTAAGCAATTTCTAGAGAAGGCGCTTGGCATACAGCTGAAAAGATGGTGCCTGGAACACCCATTGATGTAAGAAGTGTTCAAACCTGTAGAGAATTTTTAGGAGTTTATTTGAGCCAAACTGATGATGGTGGCCAGGAAGTAAAGTCTCGACAAAGTGATAAAATGCTCTGTAGAATGACAGTTTTGTAGCCTATTTTATACATTATAATCAAAGGAGGAGGCATAAGGGGGTTACATGAAATTCATTAGTGGTAGATTAGGGAGGCAGGAGAAAGCAAAGTGGGAAACTCTCTGAGATTGGATAAAGAGTAAAATAGAAAAATACTTTTTTTACATTGAGGGGCATGGGATAGTTAAAAATTAACATTTACAGCACACGGAGATGGTATTTGGGCAACAAGATAAAAATAAGGGGTTCCGTGGTCTCTTGTTCTGGTGAGAGACTATGCCCCGAGGGGTCTGGAACAGAGGGGATCACTCCGGCATTGCCAGGACATGTTATGTTAGATGCAAAAGGACAATTGACAGGCTCAGTTAAGGTAAAGGTTGACCTTTGTCAAGGAAGATACTGGCCTAGACAAGACTACCCATTGTGACTTGCTTTTCGTTAGAAAGTCTTAGTTTCAGGCCATTCCGTGTGGTGACTTTAGGTCTCTGAGTCTGTAAGGCTGCCTCACAGGCCTCCCCTGAGCGTGTCACATACAGTATGTGGCCCCCCTTTTTTTTTGTCCACACATTGCCTTTGGCCACTCCTTAAGGAGAATGCTAACAGGAAATGACTGAAGTGACAGTGAAGTCAGAACCTGTAGCGCATCCCTGAATCAGAGAATGTGGGGGGGAAGAAAAGGCAAGATTTGTGGGGAAAGTTAGCCAAGGAAGACTTCTAAATGCTTTATCTCATTGAATTTCAATTTCAATTTCCTTAAACAGTTGTCATGATTTCATATTCATAGTGATTTCAAAAAAGTTGTCAGTAGATGGTATACTAGGTACACCTGTAAACTATACCGGGTCTGAAATCCTCAGTGTGTTAACTCTCTCCTCTTTCTGTATTCACTGCCAAAGATGTAACACTCCAGCAATAATGGACTATGGTTTTCAGTAAAGAGTTCACTGAGGGATTGAATGATGCCATGTGTTCTTCATATCACTGTATCAATGGTGATTTGAGCTTTTCTTTTGTAATTATTTGATTAATGCCTGTTTGCTCACATAGACTCTAAACTCCATGAATTCCTCACTCCTACTCTAATGTCTGGCACATAGTGGGTACTCAGGATATAAGTGGAATAAATAAGTGAGGGGATGAATAATGATTGCCTGACAGTAGCACCCCTGTAAAGTTTAGGTGGGAACTAGTGGAAAAAGGTTAACAAAAGCCTTCAAGCATTTATAAGACCTCAAACTGATTTTTTCCTTTATTATTATTTTTTAACTTACAAAAGTAGTGTATCCACAAAAGAATGGAGAAAAAGTCAGTCATCTTCTTTCCATTTTTTAAGTCACTTCTCTGAATCTGTTAGTATTATCTTTTCTGATGCTCACCTATTATTATACAGCGTTGTGTGTCAGGATTATATTTTGTTTCTTATTTCCTCTTTGTTTAAAAAATGATATTTCTGTAAATGATGTGATTTGTTTCCCACTTAACATGTGGTGGGCATCTTTCTTTTCAATAACTGATGTGCCATTTATCACAGAGGTCAGTACCAAAGGGTGAATTTCATGCTGAAAGACAATAGCTTAGTAACCAGCACAACAGAACCTGGCCTCATCACTGTTAGCAGCTGCCAGGCTTTCACCTAGGGATGCTTTAGGCTGGGGTCAACACACTGTAGCCCACAGGGCAAATCTGGCCCTCCATCTGTTTCTGTCTATAAAGTTTTATTGGAACACAGATATACTCATTTGCTTGAATATTGTCTGTGACTGCTTTCATGCTTTCATGGCAGAGTTGAGCTGCTGCAGCAGAGGCCCTGCACTGTACGAAGCCTAAAATAGTTACTCTCTGGCCTTTGAAGAAAAAGTTTCCTGGCCTCTGCTGCGGGCCACGAGGGACCTGTCCACACCTGTCTTGATGACCTGCCCAGAACTCAGTGTCAGGGACCATGTAGGAGAGTCAGCCAGTTTGTGAAAACACTAAAATCACTTCGTATTTGTGGATATTCAAGTTTCCTTTCTCTTTAGGCAAGTTTTCGACAGGCGCCCGAGGCAACTAGAAAGGAGCCAGAGAAGATGCCTGATGCGCATGCTCTCATTACTGCAGATTCGCTGCTTCACATACCGCTTACGTTTCTCAAAAAACACACAGAAGCACACACACGCTTCGTATCTGTTCATTTAAATGGAGTCTTCTTCGTTTATTACTAGATGTTTAATAAACCAGGGCATAAATAATTAATTGCTCACATTTATTATCACCCCTCAGTAAGAAGGACAGTGCGTGAATTATATAATCTTGGATTTCCTGGTTGGAATCCATCCACAGTTAATGTTTGGATAGAATATCCTGGTGTCTTGATAGAAGTATAAATGGTTAACCAAGAGTTTCTTGAACAGGGCCTATTACCAGTGAGGAGCACTAGCCTGAACTGACTTTCAGTTGACTTCGAGATCGCTCTTAGAGTGACAGGAGCCAGTGTGATGCAGTAAAATGGGTGGAGCACCTTTCTGCCCAGCCTGGTGGTGACAAGGCTGTGAGGGCACCCATTTATTGTGGGTATTGGCCAACTCTGCAGTAAAACAGAACCTCTTGGTGAGCTAGGGCTGGATGTTAAATTTTGTTAAGTCGAACCACCCAGAACCTAGTTTAAAATGCAAATCCTGAGATTCAAGCTCCAGAGATTCAGGTTCAGACCTGAGTAGGACCTCAGGGATCTTCATTAAGATTTTTCAAAATGTATACTTATTGATTTTAAAGAGAGAAGAAGGGAGAGAGTGAGAAACATCAATTGGTTACCTCCCATATGAGCCCCAAATGGGGACCAAACCGTCAACCTAGGTGTGTGCCCTGACCAGGAATCAAACCCCCAACCTTTTGGTGTATGGGACGATGCTCGAACCAACTGAGCCACCTGGCCAGAGCAGGAATCTGCATTTTAAATAACCCCTTCAAGGGATACTAACATTCAGACCTCCTCTGGTGATTGTGATAGGAACATTCTAGCACCAACCTTGGAGAAGCACTGCCTTCCTCAAGCATTTCCCCACCTTTTCCCTTACTTTTCCCCTCTCTTCTCAATGCCCCTGTGTGTGCACACAGGCACAAAGGGTGGTTGTACCCAGGAAGGAAACTGGGACTCATGGTCCCTCCTTTACTCCTCACTCTGTCCTGGCAAGTTCACAAGTACATGTCTCTCTCTCTTTCATGCAAATGTTTGCATCGAAGAAAATCACTGGATTCAATTCTGGGCCCAACTTTGTCATCAAGGCGCGGTTGCTAGTCCTCACCCTTCTCAGCAGTTCTAGAAATTCAGACAAACTAGGACAGGCCGCAGCTCTGAGAGACCTTAGGCCAGACCGACTGGCGCATCATGTCAGAGACCCAGCACAGTGATTGGTGAATACTAAGTACTCAGTGAACGTTTGCTGAATGAAAAGAGTGAACAAAAAAGAAATCAATGCACAGATGAAATAAAGCGGAGCGGAGTAAATCTCAGACATGTTGGTAGCAGCTAAGTAGAGCTGTAAGGATATCAAGACATTTATCAGAAATTAGGTCTTTCCATCTCAGAAATAGTTTATATTTACAGACTTGCTTTGAAAGATATTTCTATCAAATCTGAATGTGCATCTGGCAGCTCCCTCCTCTGCTAAAGGATAGCCCCAGACTCGCCCTCCCCCCACTCAGTCCTCAATGTGGACATTATCTAATGAAGTAGTAGATGGATTTTCCTTTTGATTTCCGTTTTTTGAAATCACACAAGATATCTCAGGAAAGTGATGTTTGAGGTTTATGTATCCTGTTAGGTATGTTTCAACCCTCTATGACTTTTGTAATATATTTTTTTCTGGATGCACATTTTGAATTGTTGAATAATGGGAAATTACCTTGAAATAAAATAGAAAAGATTTCCCCTCCCACTTCAAGATTATACATTTATGAGTTAACCCACATTGAGTTATAAACATTCTTTATCATTAAAGTAATGACAGTACGTGATAGTTTATGATGTTTAAAACACATTGGAATGGGGAAAAAATCTATAATTAGTGCATCTGTAATGTGACTTTTTGATAGCATAAACCCATTTGACATTCTTGGGTGTGTTTTCAGAGCTCATGAAAAATAGAAATGAATCCATCCCCTGTCCCCTCATCTTCTGCTTTTCAGTTATTATCAACTGGATTTTGGCAAACACTGCAATTTCTGGTTGCTTGGGAGGTTAATGTGAGTTGGAGGAAGAACTTCAAGCTTGGCGACTGGTGATGTAACCAAGAGCTCACCGTTCATTTCCTTCCCACGCATCTTTTTTGTTCTTTTGAAATTAATATTTTTTTCCAAAGAAAAGCAAACAATAAATAAGAGGGGAGAAAGTAGGCTTTCAGCAGGGGATGGCGTATGAGTGACTACAAGCAGAAAAGAGGGAGGAGAAAGATGATGACGGGACCTGAAGAAGAAAAGGCAAACAGAAAGAACAGCGGAGGGGCGTTGGGAGCAGGAGGAGGCTTAGGAAAAGGAATCACTATTTTTAAATATTATAAGGCCAGTTTAAAAGTAAAAAATTAATCCCTCTTCTAAAGAAGCTCCCATTCACAGTTGTTTTCATCCTCCCACTATGGAAAGAGTAATGTCTCCAATAATATGAAAACATTTAAAAAATAAGAAAATGAAAGGTCCCATTTAAATGCAGGTGTGAGTTGCCTGTGTTCTTCTCCTGATACAAGGGCGTTGTGTCTCCAGTCTCACAGGACCTCCTGTGCTCCCCAACTGCCTTTGAAACAGTACTGCTCATTAGTAGTGAGTGGCATTATATTTTAGATAAACCAAAAGCAACAGTAGCTATGCTGCTTAAAGACTTCATGGACCAGATCTTGGACTGTGGGATTTGCAGCATCTTGAGTTTGTTCCAAAGAGACCCCATGAAGTGGTATTACTACCTGAACAAAGAAGAAACTAAGCTTCAATGAGGCCAGCTAATTAGTTCAAGGATACTTTTAAGTGGTAGAGCTGAACTTTAAAAAATATTTTATTTATTTTTAGAGAGAAGGGAAGGGAGAAAGAGGAAGTGAAACATTGATATGTGAGAGAAACATCGATTGGTTGCCTCTCGCACATGCCCCATCTGGGGTCCGAATTCACATCCCAGGCATGTGTCTTGACCAGGAATCCAACCAGAGACCTTTTAGCTTTGGGAATGATGCCCAGCCATCTCAGCCATATAGGTCAGGGCAGATAGAGCTGATATCTGAACTTAGATTTTGGGTGGTGTGTTTGACTGTCCCTCTCTTTTTAACTTTTAATATTGAAATTCTTTTAGTCTTACAAAAAAGTAGCAAACATAGCACAAGGAATTACTCTGTTTTCATCCCTCAGATTTCATGGGTATTAATACGAGATTGCATTCATCACATGCTCTCTCTCTCTCTACACACACACGCGCACACACACACACACACACACAAACAAGGTCTGTCCAGAAAATGTCCAACCATTGTTAATATAACGAGAACAGTTTGCACAACATCAAGGTAACCTGGCAGCCAGGGAGAGTGGACTGCAATGCTCCTGCATGAACAATGAAAACTTCACTGTACTAGTCAGCAGGGGCTGTAGACGCCGTTAAGTGAGCATGTGTATTTGTGGCTGTCACATTCAAATGACTGAGCAAGTAGAGCAATGGCTCTGCATCACATTTTGTGTTAAGCTCGAACATTCCTCCATGGAAACTGTTCAGATGATTCCGGAGGCCGCAGCTATGGGAACTGGTGATTGGAAGCTTCAATCACTTGCTAGTGCATCATGTCTCATGCAGACTTTTTTTGCAAAACATCAAATCACCCAGGTGACTCAGCCTCCCTACAGCCCAGATTTGGCACCGTGTGACTTCTGGCTTTTCCCAAAACTAAAATCACCTTCGAAAGGGAAGAGATTTCAGACTGTTGATGAGAGTCAGGAAAATACGATGGGGTAGCTGATGGCAGTTACAAGGGGCACTTTGAGGGGGACTGAGGCATCATTGTTTTATGTAGTGTTTCTTGTATCTTATACCTTCTTAAATAAATGTCTCTGTTTTTCATGTTATATGACTGAATGCCTTCTAGAAAGACCTGGTATGCGTGTGTGTGTGTGTGTGTGTGTGTGTGTGTGTGTGTGTGTGTGTTTTCCCCTGAAATCTTTGAAAGTAAATTGCAGTGTGATGCCCCTTGGCTTCTAAATACTTTAGTTAGTATGTAATTTCTAAAAAGAAGAACATTCTCTTAGAAAAACTCAGTGTAATTATCAAGCCAGGAAATAACATTGATACAATTCTATGTTTTTGAACTAAATTCATTTTTATTGATTTTTAGAGAGAGAGAAACATTGATTTGTTTTCCACTTATTTAAGCACTCATTGGTTGATTCTTGTATGCACTACTAGGAAACAAAACTACAACCTTGGTGTATTGGGATGATGCTCTAACCAACTGAGCTACCTAGTCAGGGCTTGATACAGTTCTATTTCTAATACACAGACCTTATTGGGATTTTGCTAATGTTCTATTTTCCTGGTCCATGATCCATTCCAGTGTCACACATTATATTTAGCTGTTAAATGTCTTTGCATCCTGTAATCTCAAACAATTTCTCAGAGTCTTAGTCTTTCATGACCTTGACATTTTTGAAAAATATTGGCCTGTTGCTTTCAGAATGTTCTTTAATTTGGATTTGTTGGATGTGATGTTTGTTCATGATTAGAATCAGATTTTGTATTTGTGGCAGCAATACCACACAAGTAATATTGTATCTTTCAGGAAGAGGCGTGTGATCGGTCTCTGTCCTTTTCTTTGTGATGCTTGTTGATTTTGATCACTTGGTTAATGTATCTATCAAGTTTCTCCACTGCAAAAATCTCTGTTTTTCACTTTATAATTAATAAGTATAATATAGGAGAATACATTTAGACAATTTAAATATCTTATTTCTTAGAGTTTTGCCCATTCATTTTGGCATTTATTGTACTAATGCTTCTTACGTGAAATTATTCTGATTGACAAAGGATGATTTTCTAATTTAGTCATCTCTGTGATATTTATTAGTTGAAATTCTGTAAGAAAGAGTATTTCCTTCTCCTTTTTTTACTTATTTATTCATGTCAGTACAGACACATAGAATTAGTTTTATTCTACTGTTGTAATCATGCTTGTTTTTTGGCTTGGATTGTCCCAGGTTTAAGCACAGGAACCACACCATGTCGGCCTGTGTGCCCTTTGACATGCCCCTATATTTTGTTGTTGTTGTTGTTATTTCCTCTTTTCTGGCACCACAAGATATTCTACGCTCATTTATTCCTTCTCTTTCCCATCCCGGGAATCAGCCATTTCTCCAAGGAGCTCTAACTCATTATATTAAAGAAGAGTATTTAGAAACCATCTGGATGTCAGGTGTGCTTATCGGTGTCATGGGGCATCATTGCTTCCCAGCTTCTGAGTGGACATAGCTACAGGGGAGATAGTGCATGCGTTTATGCACATACTGCATCTCTATCTTTCAGTTTGTGTATTGAAAGCTATGAATTTATAGTGATATTTTCAGTCTATAGCAAGTTCTCTTTGGGCTTCTATCCTCCCGTCTGAAATAGATATTAATACTCTCTGTGGAGTCCTGGGGTGATTTTTAGTTGTTATTGTTTCCAGCAACACTTCTCTTGAATGTGTTTTTATTTTTTATGGAAAAAGTCTGTTTCTTGTCTACTAAGTTTTATCTATTTTATGTCACCAATTATGTATTACAAACAAATCATCAGAATAGAAATATGGGCCTCAAATCCCACATGAAAGTAGCTTCATTTCTTTCCTTAAGTTGTTTTCAGTCATTGTTTCCTAGAAGAGTGGAAAGTGAGTTCTCCTGCCATATTTTGACCATATATCGCATTGGTGACTTTCACTTTTTATGCTTGTTTCAGGAGTAAAATGCAGACTTTTTTCCCCCTCTTATCAGGATTGCTTTAACAATTTCAATCATTTTTGCTTCTCTCCTTTTTTTCTTTAAAACTATAGGAATCCTCAACATGTGTGCCGCTGGCCCAAAGTACCAGTATTAACTCTGTTAGATGAGATGAGGCAGTCGTATCTCCTAGCCTGTCTGTGTTTCCCTACACACATTGCTATTCCCAACTTGCCTCTAATATTGTCTCTTGGGGGAAAGAGAGGAGAGAAGAGAGGCAAGGGGAGGGAAGGGGACAGGATGGGTAAGGAGAGGAGGGGAGGGGGAAAGAAGAGAAAAATCCTTCCAAAAATGTTTGGTTCAGCTTTATTAGCTCACAGCGTGCATTTTTTAAAAGCCTTCCTGAATAAGTAAGATAATGAGAGTTGGTGAAGAAAATATGATTCCTGTCTAAGTTGGCTTTTTAAAGAAAAAGCCAGGTCCTGGCCAGGTAGCTCAGTTGGTTCGAGCGTTGTCCCGATACGCCAAGGTTATGGGTTTGACTCCCAGACAGGACAACTACGAAAATCAGCCATGAAAGCATCAATAAGTGGAACAACAAACATCAATCTCTCTCTCTCAAGAAATCAATCAATCAATAAAGGGAGAGCAGTAGGCTTTTTGGAATCTCAGGTATATCCATCCTAATATTATAGGAATGGGCTTCATCCTAAACACTTACAGTGCTTGGTATTTAGACTTTTTAAAAAGTCACTTGAAAATGAAATTTTTATTTTAAAGTAGGAGAAGGTGAACTTGAAAAAGGGAAGAACTTTCAATAGAAATCATGATGTCTGTTCTCCTGCAAAAGGTTTTCGTTTCCTGTAGAACATGTATTTTTTAATTGTTTTCCTTATATGAAAGGATTGTATCTTAACTAATGAAAGTATTTCAGCCTCAAGGATTGAGGCTCTCATGAAAAACTAATACCATAATTACCTGGCATTTTTGTTTCAGCCCAAGTGACCACTACAGCAGCCTTCACTCAAACCCCTATATTCTCATACACATGTTTTTCTTAATTAAGGTACTTTTGCTTGTGTACTGCAGCCACCCGTTTAAGCTGTCTCAAGGACAAAAGAGACATATTACAGGAATTCAGGGGAAGGGGATACGCTGAGCTTTACAAGAAGGGCAGACCTTAGGACCAGAGGACTTAGGGGAACTAAGGGGACCATTCTTTTAGCCCCTCTGTGTGTCCCATGTAATACATGACCAAGGGGTTTTGGAAAACAATACCACATCCACCATTTCTCAGAGTTTCACAATATACCTTAGAATAGTAAAATTACTAAAAAGTTCCATGGTAAATAAACCTGTTCCATCTTTTTAAACCCAATGATACCCAAGCTCAATTGAGTATTGATCTGAGAAATGTCATTTTAGACAAAGAACTTGAATAATATAGAATTAAATTTAATTGAATCCATGGAGCTCCTTTATACATTTTTAAAATTATATGGATGACGACTTGTTAAGTGATGGGTTCAAAGTCAAACTACTCTTTTTCAGACTCCTGGCCCAGTGCACTTCACACTGGTCTTCACAGCTGTGGACCTTGGCTAAGAAGCTGTTTGCTCTCCGTTATTTACTTTATACCCACACTCCATAGAGCTAGCCTTTATAGAAACACCCATGGTATTCGTTCGTTCTCTTGACAGGCAGGCTGCTGTTTTCATGGATTGTTCATCTCTCTAGTTAAGAATATGCCTTTATTTCCTGTGTTTGACTAATACATCTTCAGCCATTTCTGGTCATAGGCTCTTTGGTTCCAAATATTGTTAAGGTTTTGGTCATTCCAAATGGTGACATTTCACAGGACCTGAAACTGGCTAGCATGTTAGCCTAATTCTTCAATCCAATCAAAATAAATTTTCATTGAGTTTGTCTTCTAATGCTCATTCAGTGTCATTTCTTCATGTCCTATATCTAATGGAAGGGAAGGGGTGTGTCCAGCATTCGAAGAGCCTGTTGATTCAGTGACCTTAGAAAATAAACAGCTCGTCCAAATGACCGCTACTGAGGACAGTAAAGTTTTCCAGGGATAAGTCTAAAAAGAAAGAGGGTAATGGAATATCAGAAATGAAAAGCTGAGGAAAGTAGTGGAGGTTATAAATACCAAGAGAAGAAACTTTTGTTGTATCTACCAATAAGTAGAGCATGTTCTTTAAGTGAATGTCATTTTCTCATATCAATAATTAACAGGAAAAACAAAGCAGTAACATCGTCACATCAGATATAATGTATCTCTTGTTCATGAACCTGGATCAGGTGTTGTATTGAAAGCCTTTGAGGTGGAGCTTTATTTCTAATATGCAGTCATTTGCTAAATGGATAAGCGAATGAACACATTTTAATTTGGTTTGACCTAAGGGTAAGAACAATGCTCTGGTGGAGTGGGGACAAAGGTGAATGAGACCTATTTTGCCTCCTAAGTGGTATATAATGTAGTAAAAGAGAGGACTACACACAAAGAAGGAAAAGTGTCATGGGAAGGGTAACACTGTGGAAGTTTAGTAACGAAGGAAAATTTCCATTGGAGAAATCAGAGAAAAGGGAAAACAAATTTAAAGGCTTAACGTTGTTTATAGGTGCATAAGTTAGCTATTTCTGCTGTGTAAGAAACTATCTCAGTACTTGGCATCTTAAAACAATAATGATTTGTATTAGCTCGTGTGTCTCTGTGTCAGCCAGGCTGGGCTGGGTTCATGTATCTCTCATCCTCCAAGATCTAGCAGAGACCAAGATATATTCTTCTCATGGTAAAAGTAGGAATAAAAGTCATACTACAAGGCTCTTCTCATGTCACATAGCTCAACATCCCATTGGCCAAATAAAGCCTGATGTCAAAGGAGTATGGAAATACACTCCAGCCTAGAAGGGAAAGTGGGGAAAGAGAGATCAAATATTTTCAGAGTAACAATCTAATCTACCTCATTGTGGAATAGAGGAGTATTCTGTGTGTCTAGGGAACGGGCTGAGAAGCAGTAGGATTTATGTCCAAAAAAGAGACACGAAGTTTGCAGGGGAGAGAAAATATTACAGAGACTAGCATGGAGTGAGTTCTTACAGCAGGTCAGAGTCTACAGGATGGTCAAGGGAATTAAGAATACCTGTTCAAAAACATTTACTTAGTGGGATGATTTTTGATATCTTTTGAGAAAACAGGTTTAGTAGGAGAATAAAATAAGCAATGAGATTTTTAAGAGAGTGAAGTAGAGGCACTTCGTGTAAAAATGTATGTTTGAAGACATAGAGGGCAAGGGAGAAGAGAAGTTTTGAAGTAAGAGAGAATAAAAATGCTGGGAGGGCTTATACTCAAAGAAGGGTGGTTATTTGGTGTCCCATGATAACGAGTCATCGATGATGGAAATAGAGCTGTCGTTCTTGCCTTTTACTGAATATCCGATACTTTGTAAGATAATAAGTCAAGGTTAATGAGCAAGGCAGTCCGCTTTCCCAGTACCTTTGTCATATCAGACTTGTAAATGTGATATATTGAAGGGAGCATGATGTTCTTGAATCTTAAGAAGATCACCCCTACTCGTTAATATGCTCAAAGGACCTTATTTTCAAACATTAGATGGAGACACAATATTTACCTGGGACTTACTAATGTAGCCACTTGCTTGAGTTGTTAATTAATGTTTAATTTTTTTTAATTGCCCCCACCTGCAGAAATTTCCTCCAGTAAGAAAGAAGACCTAACTTCAACCCTGGGTGACTGGAGTTGGTGTTTTCTTCCATGAATAATAAGTAGTTGCAACAGTTGTCTACTGACCATGAGCTCAGGAGAGGACATGTTGATATGGGTTCCAAATAGAACACATTGGTGTCGGGGGGTGGTTGAATCTCTCCCCTTAATCAGCAACTAGTCTAGCTGGGAAGAGAAGGCATGCGTAACTGAAAGCATGTGTAATAAAATACCTCCTGCAACCATGGAGTGGTAGCCTGGGTTCTGTCAGTGGAGGACAGTAGGACAGAAGGTGTGGAGTGGTGTATACTGAAAGGGTTAAGAGCATGAACGGGAGATCAGATTGTGTGAGTTTGAATCCTGGTTCAGGCACCTAATAGTCCTGTGACATTGGGCAAGTCACTCAACCTTTTTGTTTCTCCGTTTCTCCATTTTTTTAAATGGGGTTAATAGTATTGGCTACCTCAAAGAGCTATTGAAAAGGTTAAGTAAATTAATGTGTGTTGGTTTGCAAACTGGGGAGCTTCCCGTAAATGGAAGGGCTGAAAAAAGAGTCACATTGTTCCTGATTGACAGGTGGCACTTTTAATAAATAAGGGAACTTACATAAGAGGCTTGTCTTGGACCGCTGTAAAATAAGTAGACCTTCACGCCCCCCTGCTGGAGTCTTAAAGTCTATGTGGAGGCCTGAACTGGGTTTAGTTACATACACTGTCCAGATGGTCTAACAGCTCCTTACTATCTCAGGACTGTGTCTTTGGGGCAGCTTCTAGCATGGGAAAGGCAAGCAAAATGCAGATTCCAAGGATGGGACGGGGCGAGGAGCCTCTGATTGCCTGGGTCCAACTCTCAGGGAAACCAGAGGCGATGCCCTCTTGATGACCTCCTCCAACATGACATAAAATGCATCAATCAGCACCTAGCACATAAGTAAGCACATAAACTCTTAGTTGTTCTGGTTTGTGTTGCTGTCAGCTTGGATTGTATTTTGTGTTGTGATGGAAGTGGTATCGGCCCCTCAATGTCTCCTCTTTCCTCCCTTCTTGCAGGATGGGACTTTCGAGTATTAAGTAGGCATTTCCTGTGAGTTTTGCCCAGGAACATGGTTCTGGGTTGACTAGGTAATTGGGCAGAGGTGGGGTGAGATGGAAATCTGCGGTTGAAGGAGAAAGCTGTGCTTGGAGGCATAGGTTACATGAGAAGAATGGCCAGGATTTTCAGCTTTTGCTCATTTCCTGTTGTTCTGAGGCAGTGGAACAGGCTTTTGGGATATTCGTTTATTTATTCCTTCAGAGCCTATTGGTCCAACAATAGGTGATGGGCCACAGGGGACCTGGCTTTAGGTCGTGACTCCACTGCCTCCTGGCTGAGTGGCCTTGAACAAATCGCCCCAGCTTTGTATGTTTCAGTTTATACTTCTGTGAAATAGGAGTAGTTCTGCTTCCTTCACAGGATTAAATACCTGAAGAGTACTTGCTAAAAGCCCCAACACACAGTGAGTAACTGAAGATGTGCCCTTTAGCTGATAAAGGATGGTTTATAACTCCACCTACTGGCTTTCTCACTTTGGGCAAGTTATTTGTCTTAGATATATCTCAAATTCCCCATCATTAAAACAGGGTGAAGGTAGTTACTTATCCATGTGGCTGTTGTGAAAAGCAAGTAAGATCGTGTACCTGAAATCCTTGGGACAGTGTCTGGGGCAGAGAAGTGGTGCATTGTGTGAGCTGCCGAAGCCTCTGCCACCTGCATTGTTAATTACAAGGGTTGTGAAAGTGCTGGTGGTTTTACTTGCAAGACAGAAAAGGCGAGCTTATACAGAAGATACGGACAGGCCCCTAGGAGTGCTTAGAAAAATGCAAGGTTATGAGAAATCCAAGTTTACTTTGTTTTCTGGGACCAGCTTTAAGGCTTTAATACTGTACTTTGCTTATCTTCCCTGAGTATTGAGTCATGGTCATTGGTATGCAGGAAATCAATTACTTTCTTTCCTCTTAGCACATGTTTTCAGCACTTCTTCAACTAATGTCTCCTTTTGTCCCAGTCTCAACTGCCTGTGGCTAAGTGGATAGGAACATGCTTCATGGAAATGTGCTCGGTAAGCCTGAGCTCTGTGCCAGGGAAGAACAAAACAGACACTGACATTTGGGTCTTTTGTGTTTTCTGACTTTGTGTTGCACAGCCTGGGTTGGTTTTGGTTGCCGGACCAACAGCAAAAGTGTTTAGAGAACATGTGCAATCCCCTCTCCGCCCCCCAAAAAGACAGAGGGTACAACAGTCATGAAAATGTCTGATGGATGGAGGACCAAGAACCAAAGGAAAACTGTTTTCTGTCCCATTCTCCCATCAGGCTGTGGGAGCTGACTTCCAGGCCAGGGTGTCTTTTGCTGGTATATGCTCCCAGCCCGTTCGGAGGGTCTTGCTTGCAAACTCATTACTCTCCTAGTAGAAAACATCTTCACCTGCCTTGTTAGGGACGTACCACAAGAACAACCATTTTTAACCTCTTCCCAATATAAGAAGTCAGTGAAGCCCAACCTCCCCATGCCATCCCCACCCCCTCAACCTTCTCTCAAGAATGATTTACCCTGAGGAGATTCAGGAAAACAACTGCTGTCCAAAGTCAGAGGTTCTCCAGCTTTGGTGTGCGTCATAATTGCCCAGGAACCTGATTAAAATGTAGTCCGGGGAAGGTCTCCCAAGATCCTGATTTTGTGGGTCTGCATGCCACCCGGGCGCTGTGTGGGAAACCACGTTCATGAGAAATATTGATGTTGGTGACCCCAGGGGTCCAACTCCATGAGAAATGTTATGCTAAGGATTCAGTGTTCCTCTTACCTAACCGATCTGCAGATCTCCTTGGCAACTGCTCCTGTGCGGAGTGAGAAGTTTGAGAAATGCTCTGGGATAATGCCACTTAAAGAGTGATGACACTCTGAGTTTCTACACGTAAGGGACTATTGCCCATAGAGCCATTTCAGGGTGGGAGCAAAGGGGACTGGCTCACCAAGCCAGGTTTGCACCCCGGCCTCCTGCCACCGAAGCCAACAAACTCAATTTTGATTTTTTTTGCATGTCTGTCATTCATTTCCATTGATGATTTAGTTTAAATTAAAAGATTTCAAAGGCTCGTTATATACTAGGCTTAGGGGACACCGGAAAGAGCAAGACAGACACGACCCCTGCCGTCACGGAGCTTACTGTAGAAGGCAGGCAGACAGGCCGGCAGGCAATGCCTGTGCAAAATAATGTCAGGTGTTGGTTGGCACTAAGAAAAATCTAGACAGGGTAGGACAGAAAATAATTGGAGGGGACACGTTACAGGTAGTTTGGTCGGGAAGGGCCTGACTCTAGAGATGCTGAAAACCTGCACTTGGAAGAATTAGGAGCGATCAGGCAGGCCACTTGTGGAAACGGAGTCACCCGCGTGCAGGCGAGGGCCCACACAAACCTCGGGGCGGGGAGGTGCTTGTCATGACAAAGGAATGGAAAGACCAGGGCAGAAAGGTGGTGCCGTCCATGCCGCCACGCATGGAGTTCTAAGTTTTCTAGGAGACATGGGAAAAAATTAAAAGGAACATGTGAAATTAATTTCAATAATGTATTTTATTGAGCTCAGTATGTCCAAAGCAGCATCATTTAAATATATAATCAATGAAAACCATTCGTAATGGAATTCTTTTACATTCTCTTTTTCTTGTACTAAATCTTTGAAATCTGGTCTGTATTGCACTTCTACAATGTGTGGAATGATTCAGCATTTTGTTATAAATTGTAACAGGTTGGTCTGTATTGTACTTCTAGTACATCCCCATTTGGGCTGGAGCCACAATTCATGTGTCCGGTAGCCCCATGGGGCCAGTGGCTGCTGCTCCCGTGGACAGAGCAGGACCTGGTACGCAAGGAAACGGGTGGAATGGCTGAAACTGGAAATAAAGGCAGTAACAGATGAGAAAGGACTTTATAGACCATGATAAAGTCTACGTGAAATTTGACAAGGGGGCAGAGCGAAAGCAGTTTGCACACTGTAACTAGTGTTCACATTGTCATATGGGTGGACCTGTTGGAACTGCTCCCCTTTCCTACTTAGCAGACAGCACGCAGCTGCAGATTCTAGATGAATCTTTTGCAGGCAAGAACACCATCTTCTAGCAATTTCAAAGAAAGCTTTAAAGAATTTAAAAAAAACCCCACAGAGCAAAGTTAGGAAGTAAAATCCACGTAACCCTGCCCTAATGTTTTCTGTCGCACAGACCGCCTGCTTCCGTTGAGCAGTGGCACGCTACCTTTAGCCTGCAGGGGGCTTGCTTCACTGGTCTCTCACCTCTAAACTCAGCGAGCAGTTGGGCCCCACTACTGCCATCCCGGAAGCATCTGAACATTGGCATCTAATGAACATGATAGAAGCCCCCACCTTTGACCCACATGCCATAGGGCACAGGGATATATGTGCCAGTTGGGTTCTTATAGCTGCTTCAGGGATTGGACAACTCCAAAAAAATCTTAGTGAGGAAAGCTATGCAATAATCATGACCTTGGTTCACTTCACGTCGTCATTCAGTAGAAGTCCAGCGTGCGGTAGGTGATCAGTGCCTACGGAAAGGCTCGGTAGATGAAGGAGCAACTCTTTATTGGGCACCAACAATATACCAGGTGCTGTTAAAAGCCGGTGACACAATGGCTAGTAATGTAGAGACAGACACAGTCCACACCTACCTTATAATTTATTGAGATTAGCTATTTTAGAACCCCTGGAGAGCTTTTAATAATATGAATATTTATCCCTTCCTACCTGGGTGGCTCTGTCCTTAAATGAGGCATTAGCACCAGTGACTCTCCCTGGTGATTCTGGGTCCAGTGTCATGGAGAGGGACACCAAGTTGGCCTTTACAAAACAGCATCGCCATCACCTTGTGGGGCTGGGGAGTTGGCAGGGATAGAAGCAGTGGAAGCATGCAGGTGGGACCCCCTGAGCCAGCTCAGAAGACTCTGGAAGAGGTGACATCTAAGCTGTGAACTAAAGGACAAAAACAAGCTGGATGACTGAATAAAGAGCACAGGGAAAAATGTGTCTGTCCAACAAAGGAGGTTTTTATATCATACATTTATATTGTCTTGCTTCTACATTATAATCACCTCTTTCTTAGGACATGGTGTATGTGAAAGTGTTGGGAAGGTATAAACCCCTCTAGGAATGTAAAGTGTTATTATGTTATGGGTTCCATTTGCGGGAACCTAAGTTGGCTGATGAATGAGGAGGACGAATGAATGTTTGATAGGCAGGGAATGAGCTGTGTGGCACAGAATGCCTCTGAGAAGACACTTCAGTGCACTCATGGCAAATCTCTCCCTCAGCCACAGGGCCCGCAAGGATGTGGTTAATCGAATTATTTTATAGGAAAATAATGGTTAATCTGAAAATCATTCTAAAACACATATACCTTTTTTACTGACAGGCCTGAAGCTCGGTAAGGGCCTGGTCCTTACCTATCTTTTTACTGGCCAGCAGCATGTGTTAGATAACACATGCTCAGTGAGCATGTGCTGTCAGAATCAGTAACCGTTGTGGAATGGCGATGTTAGAAGTGTTGGCGTGAAATGATTCAAAATTTTGTTATAAATTGTAACAGGTTGGAATAAAGCTGTGCAAACTACCCCGGAAGTATTCTGCTGTCTTTTTGGACTATTTGTGTCTTTTTATAACACAATTAACACATAAATACTTTTCATTATGTAAAAAAAGTTATTATATAAAAAAATTAATTTCAAATTCCATAATATAAAACATTAAATTCCCCTATTTCCTGTCCCTCCCCAGGGGTTGCCACTCTCAGAAGACTGGTGTACATCCTTCTCAGTCCTGTTCTGTCCCTTATCATTCACATACATATTACAGCATACATACATTTGAGAAGTACACTAGCAGGGCCACATTATACTTATTGTTTTGTTTCCATTTTTGCCTTTAAGGATATGTTTTGAAAATATAGTAAGTCCTCATGTAACACTGTTGATAGGTTCTTGGAAACTGTGGCTTTAAGTGAAATGAGGGATAACAAAATCAGCTTTACCATAGACCAATTATTGTAAACAAGAGTTAAGTTTCTACAGCATTTCAGCAACGTTGTAACACAAGGATGTTGAACAAAATGACGTATTTGAAGACCTGCTGTATGTCCTTGTGATGAGGGCATTTATAAGGCTATCTCCATTCTTTTTAATGACTTCATAGGATTTCATGTATGGAAGTACCATAATTTATTTTGCTACTTCTATGTGCTAGTAATTTAGAAACAGTATTGCAATAAACATTCTTGTACATATACTTTATAAACACTAATGTAATTATTTAGTATAGACAATTAAGACTTTCACTTTTTTAAAGCAGTATTTCCACTATCCAATCATTTCCCTGTTTTTCCCTGTTTTTACTAAAATTAAGGTATAGAAAAAGTTGTTTTTCAGGAAGCATTTTTAGTTGGCAGTTTATTTGCAAATTTAATTGTGAACTTTAAATGTATTGTGGAATTAAGTATTTCATCTACACAGACAAGCAGTTAGTTTCTAAACGTGCTTTGGAGCATCCAATATTGTGTGTTCCTTGCACTGCAGAACACTGTCAGCCAAGGATGCCATGTTCTACTGCCATGTGTGTTCCTACCACTCCCCCACCATTCATGTAATAATCCCAGCAATAATACCCCCTGGACTTGAACAGTGCGGAACTCACACAACCATATAGGGCCACCTCGGTGTCTCGAGTTTCCCACTGTCATCATTATTATTCTTTTCCTGTTGTCAGGACCTCCAGCTTAATGCTGGGTACCTTGGATGCAGTCAGGATTAGTGAAACTGTGCTGTTGAAAATATTTAGGTAAGATATATGTCCCTTCAGGAAAGCAAACAACATTTAAGCTTGGAGATAGATGCTGGGACCTGTCGATAAATGTTCGGTTGACGGAACCAATGAGTGAATGGAAGTAAAATAACTGAAGCTAAACTTGTGGCTCCTCGGACCATTTTCTACATCAATTATTGCCCCTTCGAGTGTCGGCCTGAACCTGCTGCCACTGCGAGGTGTGGGCAAGGATATGCTGGTTTAATTGGGACATTTATCTAGATAACAAGCTCTAACTGGGTGTTTAATGATGAAATGGGGCTGTCAGGTAGAAATTCCAAAAGCCTGCCTGCAACACTTGAGCCTTCATGTTAACTAGAAGAAGAAAAGTGAGGAGTTGCTGTCCAAGTGAGTACAGCAAGATGCAAGGTCTTCCCAGATCAATATCCACCAAACAGCAAAGGCAATTGATAAGTTAAGCTGTGATGAGCCAGATAGTACCTGTGGGCTCTCTTGACAAATGTAACTAAAAAGTGCTTCATATTGTACATCATGTAAGGAAAAAATCAAAGAAGAAATAGAGGGTTCTTTACTTTGCCTAGTTAAAGTATGGAGTTTTGACTGCTCATCTATTTTAGCAAGATTATCTTTCTTTAGAAAAACGAAAGTGCATTCATTCATAGTGAGGTTCTTGCTGTGTGTGTGGATCCTTTTTCATTCATCAACTAATGTGTATTGAGAGGATGCCATTGTGCCAGACCATGGGGTATGCTTCCATGTCTACATAGTAAAATGTACCCATAGATGTTAGATATTTTCCCTTATATAAATCTGATCTTTACCATCTCAACCTTAGTACTGAATTACTTGAACAGATGATTAAAGACTCAAAGTCATGGACAGATTTTTACGCGGGTTGGGTGCTTTCAGCCCCTGGGCCTTTCCTTAAGCTGTGGTTCTTGGTGGTGGCTTATTGGATAAGCTGGCCAACAGTTCCTGCTATCGCATTATAGCACTTAATGACAATTTTTGAAGTGCCTACCCCTGTGATAAGCACTGTTGACCGCAAGAGGAATATACCACCAGAAAGGACTCCTCATAGTTAACTGGGCTCAAATCAATCACAGTCTGCCAGCCGTGGGTTTACAGCGGACCCTCACGCGTGCTGCATCGCAGGGAAAAGCCCCAGCCTGGGCCACCAAGCCCCCTGCACTGTCCTCCTGCCTACTGAGTCCACCCTTATAATAAAGCTCTATAGTCAAAATTCAACCAATTAGGACTAAGAATTTCCCCATCCATCAGAGCTGCGCAGCTATATCCTCATTTGCATCAGAACCACTCCATTCTGACCAATCAGGACAGTGCTTTTTGGCTCAATCGAACTGTGAGGATTTGAATTCCTCATTTATGTGAGAACAGACCAATCAGGGACAGGGCGAGCGCTATTTTCTATTTAAGCCAGCTTCACCTCTGCCTCACCAGGGTGCGCTTTCCGTCTCCACCGAAGGCCGTTTCCATAGCTGAAGTGGCAACATCAGAGCTGGAGCTTTAACACCAAGGCCACTTTCCTGGGCCACCTCACCCTGGGGGTTTTACAGCCAGGCTCTCCTACCACTGCGCTGTGTCCTAATTCAGCTGCATCACAACAGAGCCGTTTTGCAGATGTGCTGTTTCTCAATTAAGCTGTTTGTACTGAATAATGTCCCTCTCCTTTCACTACACTACAGATTGGGGACTCCTGCTGGCATTGAATTGGGGACGATAACCTTGGGTTGATAGCATTGAAAGTGACTAAGGAAAAAAAAATCATATAAAGCACTTTGTCAGTACCCATTGGCTTATAATCAGGCAAAGGAGTAAAATCAGACCGATAACAGTTAATTGGCAGTACAAGGTGGCATTTAATTCTGTGACTGAAAGCATTTTAAGAGAGAGGGAGATTGATAGGATAAAAAATGTTTTATTCTCTCTCTTGTTATCTCTGTGTTTCAAACATGCAACATTATTATTATTATTATTATTGCTTATATCTCATCTAATACTTGTCAAAAAATGCAATGTTGCCAGAGAATTGATCCTCTATTCTAAATGTCAGTGGGGACCCACTGACATTTACTTGAATGTAACTTGAATTGACTTGAACCATCAATTCCATAGTTCATGAGAATTTAGAGTTCTTTCTCTCTTTCTGCAAATTTCTCTGCCGTAAAGTATTTTGACCCACTCAATATGATGTGCAACTTACCCACATTTATCAATCATAATTCTCCTTGTGGGTCTTTTTTTAACTTAGTGGCAAACTGGAGGAGATAATAAATCACTCCCCTACCCCATACCCTCCCTCACACCCTCATTTCTGTGGAAAAGTTTTGCTTCCTCCTGTGAAGCCTTGATGACCACCAGCACCCATGCCCTCCAGCTCTCCACCCTGAGATGGTGTAAAAGCCTTGCCTTTCAAGAAAATATGTGTTCTCCCAAAGAATAAAATTTAAAACCAAAATATAAAGACTCCTTCTCCATGTGATTACTATCTCATTCCTTCAATCGTGTTGGAAGCATCTCCCTTACAAAGAGCTATTCTCAAGCTGCTTTTCTGTTTGTTTTTGTCTCTTTTTTAATTGGTTGTTATTTGGCTATCAGGATTACTAGGGTTAGTACGGATTACTAAGATCCTCTCAGGATAAACCCAGCATTTTAATAAAAGAAAAGGCTTGAGCTGGGGTTACATTCTGGGACCATCATTTATTCACGGTGTAACATGAACAACTTAACTTTTGAACTGGTTTTTCTTCAGGAATCTAAAGGGGGTAATTCTTAATTAATGCTTTTGAACTTTGGAAATCTTAAATGTCAGGCATGTAGCCCAGTGCTTAGAAAGTAGGAGATGCTCAGAAAATGGGGATGTTATGACTGGAACTAGAGCTCACTTTCATATCAGTGTCATTGAATCTTATGTTACATGTTTTGTTAATTCCACAGTGTGTAATACACACATGTTCTCATTGTTCACTATTTTAGAGCTTCCTTTTCTTAACCCTGTGGTGAAATGTCTCAGAAAAAGACCATGTCGAATTTTCTTTTTGGCTGTTGAGAACACATTAGGTACACAGTCAATACTTATTGATGGGTATTTTATTGATTGGTAATCTTTCAGACATCTGAAAATTCTTCTTCCTTCTACCTTCATGGTAACAATCTAACGATTCTGAAATTCACTGTGTTGGAAAATGTTTGATTTCTTCCCTGCCTGCCTTACTTTGAGTCAGATTTCTGTATTCTGGCGTGAGACATATCTTCATTTTTTATTATTCTAAAGATAAATCAATCTTTTTCATTTCTAACTTTTTCCAAATTTCCTTTTGTAAGTCTTTCTTTCTCTTTCTCTCATACACATGGATTTTTTTCCTGTTCCTCTGGTTGAAATTCATCTCTGGTGTCATATATGGCCTTATTTCTATGTGACTCTCCTGTCTGCTTTCTCTCTAGATGATATATTCACCTTATTTGGAAGAAAACATCATTTCTTTTCTAGCATCTGATCTGAATAACGGTGAAATGTTTGTTTGAAATTAATGCTTTGAGCAAAGGACCCTCTCTGTTTACTTGCCTTGCAATATTTTAATATTTAACATTCTATGATGTAAAACTTGTGGAAGAAAAATATCCTGGTGTGATCTGGCTGCCTAACAATTTACATTCAGCTGCAATGTTTTATTTGCTATAATTACTCACTGACAAAACAGGGAATCGAAATGCAAAAATACAAAATGTTCTCCGTTTGCATTTTATTTTGGAATGTGAAAAACCCTCCATTCTTAGAGAGAGAGAGAATAAAAAGGAAACCCTGCTTCACTGGATGCCCAGCTCTACAAACTGACTCTTCAGCTCTTCAGCGGTGGGTTTCAAACCAGAGTGGAAACTGCAGGGCTTTCAGAGAGAGTTTTGTAAAGAGACTGTGTGATGTGGACTTGAGGTTGGAGGACAGGGCCTAGGGTCATCACGTATTATCTCTTACTTAGAGTCTCCTGAGATTTTGCATAGGTCCTTTCTCTGTGTGGCATCTACACATCTGCTCTTAAGTCATTGAAGTTTCTTAGATGAAAGGTAGGAATCCACTGGGCTCCTGTAGAAAGTTCGACTCTGGTACTCTTTTCTCCATCCAATTATTTACACTCTTGAAAGTGTCAGGTTTCAGTGGGATTGTGGATCTGAGTGGAGCCAGCACTTAGGCGTTGTGTGTACCAAGCGGTAGCTTGCCCTTGGTTTCCACCATACTGAGAAAGCCTTTCCTAGCTTCAGAGGTAGACGCTGTCATAATTCCAGATCTTAGCTCCTCATGTGCAGTTTGCAAAAATGTTTCTGAGACTCTGAATAGTATTGCCACAACGCATTTTTCCAAGAAGTAACTGATAGGGGAAATCAAAACAAGATGCTTCCTTATGATTAAAATCAACAAGTATTCTCCAGTTTAAAAAAAGAACTGGCTAGTATCATATACCTGGCTAGGTATAAAAAGTGATATCACTTTTTTTTTAAATCAGAAAATGACTAAGACAACCATGTATTGATTTCTTATAATTCAAAATCATTTTTTTTTGTCCCATAAGCTACTTTTCCCCAAATATGCAGCAGTTTTTATGTTACTTATTCAAAGTAGGTAATATTCATTATAGGAGAAACAATCTGAAATTGTTTACCAAAAGCAGTTAATATACAGTCCAATATTCCTGACATATAAAGTAGTTAAAGCAAAGAATTAATCATTAAATAAACCATGTATTGGCAGGATTTAGAGAACGTTCTTTGAAATAAAGATAGTGTTATGTGATGCATATTTAAAAAGATAGTTTTTTGCAGGCAATCAATAACACTGGGTTTAGTGATCCTCAGTCCCCAAGTATTGATTCTGGGACCTAAATTTATTTTAATTTGATTTTTAGATAGCTAGAAAATTGCTTTTTGAGTTGAAGAATTTCTTTTTTTTTATATATAACATGAGGATGGATTTCAACAGTTTATTTTTTATTGCTAATTATAATATCCAGAATGTTATTTATTTTTATTTATGGTTCAAGCAAGTTATAGAGAGGTTCCTCAGGGTTAAATTTTTCTTTTTACGTTCTTTCATATGGCCATATAAATTTAAACTTTTCTTTTTATATACTTTAATATCGCTATATTTATACCAATAATAAGAAATTGGACGACGACCCACTTTTCTCCACGCATCTGGGCATGTTATCTCCCTACGCACCGAAAGCTCGTGAGGCATGGTGAAATGCCTGTGTATCGAAACTGCTCTCTGTGGATGATTCGTTATACAGCCACCCTGCCTACCGAGGCCCTGTTGAAGTTTCACTATTTTAGATTTAAGGAATAGACACTAAAGTTTTATGAAGGGAAGAAAGATTTATTGCAAGGCTGCAGGGAGTCTTGCAGCGGCAGAAGAAAGCAACAAGAACTAAGGAAGCTCTAGGCCGCCCTTATTCATAAACTTCGTGATCACAGAAAAATCTCTTCTATTTTCTACTTCTTAGCTACTTATATTTCCTTGTTTCCCTGGTTCCCATACCATCAAAAGGTCAGCATACATGTAGCCACTCCGGCCTGTCTGTACCCTAACCTCTCCACCTTAAGCGCTTGCCACTTGGCCTGTATTCCCCAATTCACATTTAAAGGAGCAACTAAAAATATTTTGTTGTATTTTATCTGACTTTTCTGTGTGTTCTTTTGAAAGGGCTTTACAAATAAATCATGTGATTTATCCCTCCTGTACCTGGAAACATCCTTAGCATCCTTCTTAACACATGTTCTTCATAGCCACTATCAGTGGATTAGAGCTAATATGCCTGGAGTCCATGATCTTTAATGCCTCTTCACCACTAACAGGAGGCAGTCCTAAGACAGAGCTTTGTAATAAACCTGTTGTGATTTATTTAAAATGAGAAGGAAATGTTATTGTTTCTACAATAATGGTAAAATATATATAACAAAATTTAACATCTTAACGATTTTCAGTGTACCATTCAGTGACATTAAGTGTATTTCACATTACTGTGCAACCATCAGCACGATTCATTTCCAGAAACCTGTACCCATTGGACAGTACCTGCTCATCCCCTCCTCCCCACTCCCCAGCCAATGGTAACCTCTGTGGTATTTCCTGTGTCTAAGAATTTATTCTAGGTTCCTCATATAAATGGAACCATATAATATTTGTCCTTTTGTGTCTTTTTAGCATAATGTTTTCAAAATTCCATGTTGTAACATGTATTAGAATTTCATTTCTTTTCAATGTTGAATAATAGTTAATCATATGTATGTGTCACATTTGCTTTATTCAAGAAATAGAATTTTACACCAGGATCTCTATGGCAGGAAGTGTTGGCAGTGCAGCTTGGTGCTATGAAAAGGCTCAGAAGCAACAGACTAGGCAGGGGTCCTATTCCAGATCCTTCTAGTGTTCCACTGACCAGTGGTACTTTTGTCATTTTTAGTTAACTCCTCTAAATCTCCTCTTTGTCATCTGCTATATGAACATCATAATAACTCTTAAGGGTTTGTTGTGAGCTTTATATGAAGCAATTCATAGGATGTGCCTGGCTGGGCACATAGTAGGTATTTAGAAAGTGAATTACACACTTTCTCTTACCTCCCATTCTCCCATTTCTAGAAACTCCTACCCATGACCAGAATGAAGAAGAACTGCAGTTCCACTTGGTCCACCATTTTACTTTCTGTGGTTTCTGTTACCAGAGGCCAACCTGCATCCAAAAGTATTAAATGGAAAATTCCAGAAATAACCAATTCATAAGTTTTAAATTGCATACCATTCTGAAATAGGATGATAAAATCTCATACTGCCCCTCTCCATCCCAACCAGGATGTGAATCATCCCTTTGTCTAATATATCTGAATTATATATCCCACTGTCCCATTAGTCCAGGGATTTTCAACCTTTTTCATCTCATGGCACACCAAAAAATAAATTCTATATTTTTGTTCATCTGACCAAAAAAATAGATATAACTTTCATTCATTCACATCAGACTACTGTTATGCTGGCTGTTGTCATTTTTTTAGTTGACAGTTTAAGGGAAAGAGGTCAGTGCCCCTGACTAAATAGTCAGGTATTGTATGTTTTAAAAATTGTTGCAGCACACAGGTTGAAAAATTGCTGCGTAAGTCACTCGGAGCCATCTGGCTTATCAGGTAAATTGTCCCAGAATCGCAGTGCTTGTGTTCAAGTAGCCCTTACGTTATTTAATAAAGCCACATTCCCATAACTTTTATTAGAGTATATTGTTATAATTGTTCTATTGTATTATTATTGTTGTTACTCTCTTACTGAGCCTAATTTATAAATTAAACTTTATCACAGGCGTGTGTGTGTGTGTGTGTGCATATGAAAAAATATTGTATATACATAGGGTTCAGTTTTGTCTGCACCTACTGGTGGTCTTACCTCCCTTGGGAAAGGGGTGATTACTGGGCATAATAGCGAGTATGTGAGTATGTTTTTCTTATATGTCCTGCACTGTAAGAACTGTCAGGCAGGAACGACAAGTCTCAGACCAGGAGGTTTGACTCCCAACGACTTTTACCACTCACTGCATCTGTTCCATAAACAGGAGTGGCCAGCTTCCTGGATCTGGTCGATCTCAGGAGAGAAAGGAAAGCATGCCTGTTTGTCTGCCATGCCAAAAACACCTTCTCCATGAAAAAAATGTGCCTCTTTCAAACTGCCTTTGCTGCTTCCCATGAAAAAAAAAATCTTTTTTCATTTTGATAAAAAGCAATTTCCGTTTTCCTGCCAAGCCAGCAAAGACTCTTTGAGAAATGCTTCTGCTTTCCTGGTATCAGGTGTAAAATCTGCATGATAGGGAGGCCACGTGGCACCATTTCAGCAGCTGGCACGGGAACTGGCTGGAAGAACAACAGAGAAACACACGCCTTCCTCTGTTAACACACTTGAATCAGAGCGTATGCCTGGAATCCAACTACTGGCTGTTTGGGCACATCTAAACTTGCAACAGAGTGACAAGGAGTACCGAAGAGTTTCTGCTGAAGAATGTCCTGCAAGTAATAGAATCAGGATGGAGTGGTGGGGGTAGCAAAAAATGAGCACCAACCATATCATTTTCTCCTTCCCCTGCCCTCAATGTAGTAAATAGTTATTTCAGGCAGAAAATCTCTTAGCTCCAAATAAATCAAAGGTAATAGAACCAGAAGCCACCTGAGCTTTCTAATCTACTCCCAAATTTCTGGGGAAAGTCCTGTGTAGAATCCATTCTCTCTGTGTGTCTCTGAAGAGTTACAGCCAAGTTGAACTTATAGGAGTAGAACAGAACTGTTGTACACTGACCCCGCACCCCACACTTCCCCCGCAGCCCTGCGTGTACAAATTGCACATTGCTGCTGGCGTTTCCAGAGATGCGTTCTCAGATATCTCCCTGAAGAAAGGGACTAGTCTTGAGTTGTTGTTTTGAGGACATGAATGAGATTTGGTGGTTCCCAAGTAACTTTTTCCACACCTTAGAGCTGGTGTTCTTGATATAGTATCTGGGCATGATTCCACGCGTTCACATGGGCCAGATGATTTAAATGCTTCTTGAGTCTACGAGAGCCCTTGATTGGTATCTTCAAGGCTGTCTAGAGAGGGCTTGTGCACAGGAGTGAATGTAAGCTTTGTAAGGAGATCTCAGATACACTTCCCATTCCTCTAATTATTAGCTGTGTGACTTTGGGCAAGTTTTTTAACCTCTCTGAGCTACAGTTTGCTTCTCTGTAAAATGATGGTAAGCCTGCCTCTTCAACATATTGGTCCCCAAGATTAAATAAAATCCAAGAATTTTTTATAACTATTTTGCCCAGTGTTCGTCATGTAACCAGGGCCCAGAAAATGTCAGTTTTCCCTCTTCTTTCCTCTAGTTTGCTATGTAATTTTTCTTGGTGCAGTTGCTAAGGCACTTGAGCTCTGTGCAGTGCCATCCTTATGGCATAGAAATTGACCAAGAACCTCAGGAATAAACATGAAAATTGGGAAGAAGAAGAAAGCCTCTCACCATGCATTTGTCAGTTGGCATCTTTTTTCTTTTCTTGTTAGTCTTTCATAGTAAAGTGGTTATTTTTTCCCCTCATCCTTGAAGCCATATTTGTTGGATAGTGTTTGACAGGCATTTTTGCATGTGACAAAGTATAGGGAAAGTGACAAGGACAGGCCTACTCCAGATGTCACTTCCCTGTGCCGCAAGCCAGAGCTGACAGTGCAGTCCCCTATGGAAAACCCCAACAGTGTGCTAGGGTGTCGCAACACAAGAGGAGAGAGTGGCACCTTGCAATTAAGGATACCTGTCACCTGGCATAAGGAAAGTGTTTCAGGTGTGGCACCAAGATAGGAGTCTGTACCTTGGAATGGGGGTGGTCTGTTCTTTTTACTTCTGGAGAGAATCATATTATAACAGGATAGTGTTGGCCAACTCTGGTCAAAGACACACACACACACACACACACACACACAAGGGCACATGCATCACATTCAGTGAGAATTTGGAACATGCAGCAAAGGCATCCAATTCTCACTTCATTGGTTTCTTAATTTACAAAAAAAAAAAATGTATTTGTCACCAGTATCAGGTAATGAAATCCCATTGTTGTTGGTGAGGCTAAGGATAGAATTTAATTTTTTTTCTTATAAAGACCGAGTGTGTAAAGAGATCTAAGTTCACAGACAACCACAACCACTACAGCCAACAATAAAGAAAACAAGGCGGTGCCTTCGGACTCTCGTTCTATGTTTAACCAGAACCTAATGCCTGGTAAGTGCTCCGGAAGTGCTGCTTTGGGTATTATTAATAAGCAGATCTGGCAGAAGTCTTGGTGTCTGCTTCTCAGTATTATCTTTAGGGAAAATAACATACAGCTGTCAAGATACTGCATGGACTTCCTCGCTCCATCCTTATGACAGGGATCCCAATAATTTAAAAACCTTGATGCTCATTGGGAAATGTTTGCTTGGGGTGGAGCAGTATCCCAGCCCATCAGGACAGGGTTATAGGATACACTTACATTCCTTCTGCCATTTATTTGTCAGGGGAAAACTTACGTTTTTTTCTAGTCTGAACTTGGCACTTCATTTTATCTCACAAACATATTAAATGTTTCCCAGAATTTATGTTAGAATTTAAGTTTGTGATTTAAAGTGTGTAACCTTTCTTCTTTTTGTTTTGTCTGTTCCTATTACTTTCCTATAATGGTTGACAATTATCATTTGGTTCTAAAAAGAGATTTGAATCTAATCCAAAATTTTTATAAATTCTACAATTAAAATGATAAATAACTCATGTGGAGCTATTGTCAAGTGAAATTGATTTTACTTCTTGTAATACCTCATAATTATTTTTTCAATGATTAAACAATCATTAAATTTGTTCATCTCTTAATAAATATATGGTGGTGCTTTTTTTTCCTTTTCAGTTAATCCCTTGGAAGAATATGATGTACATGGTTTCTGATTCACATATATAAAATGCCTAATTTGAATAGGACTGTGGATAGATTTCTACTAAGAAGTATATGGAAAGAGAATGGTACTTGTATATGTATGTATGTGCATATATGTTTTTTAACAAAACCCTTTTCTTTATTTAATATTTGGACTCTTTCCCCCTCTGAGCATCCTATAAGGTTACATCAGCAAAGGACTGATTGAAGGAGGTAAAGTGTTGGAGATAAAGTAGCAAGAGATGGAGAAGAAGGCTGAGAAGCCTAAGGAACTTAGGTATGACTGATAGGAAAGAAAAAAATGTGGGGAGCGTCATCAAACATAGACTTGATTTCTCTCCCATTTCTGATCTATCTAGAGAATTTTTTTTCCCTAAGGCATTGTAGTGGATGGGCTTTTGGCCACCCTTCATCCTGGTAACCCTTTCATCTTTCTTTGAACATGTGTGGCGCTTTCTCTGTGCCAGCAATGTGTTTACCTTGACCAGCACCCATGCTAATGAATGATTACATGTGCAGGCAAACATGAGACTTGGAAACACCAGGGAAAGTACTACTGTAAGAACTCTGTTATTTGATAAGGAATTGTTGGGTACATAATATGTGACCAACAGATTATTAAATCCTTGGGATACAAACGTACAAAAGGCAGGAGATGCCCTTTACATTACGGTAAGGGAGACAGTTAAGTAACAGTAAAAAATTATTATTACTGTTATTACCATTGTTATTATTATTATTGACTGACATATATATATTATATATATGAGGAAATAATTGGGATAGCCTACTTTAGATGCTGTGGTTAGGAAGACCTCTTAAGGAGATGCCATCTAAACTGAGAGCTAAGCAGGAACTGACCATGCTGAGAGAGAACGGGAAAGCATTCCTAACAGAGAGAGGATACCGCAACCAAGGGGCTCAGGTGGGAAGGGACTTGGCATGTTCCCATACTCCCCGTAGGCCAGTGTGTCTGCTGCACGGTAAGCCAGGCAGAGTGAGCACTGAGACGAGGTCGGAAACGTGGAGAGGAGCCAGATTCCATGGAGATTGTATTTTAAGAGCAATTTTAGCTGCACTGGGCTGGCAGATTCAGAAAATAAAAACATAGGATCCCCAGTTAAATTGGACTCTCTGATGAACAACAAATACTTTCTTAGTCTAAGTATGGCTCAAATATTGCATGGGACATACTTACACCACAAAGAAAAAAAATCACTGTTTACCTGAGAGTCAGATTTAACTGGATATCCTGTGTTTTATCTGGTCGCTCTAGGTGTGAAGTCCTGACTGGGCTGTAAATGGGGAGTAGTGTGACTGATTTGTGTGTGTGAGAAACAGGGCGGCTTGACTTTCTTGCTGAATGTTTCACCTGCTACTTTTCTGATTCTCAGAAGCAGCAGGAGTGCCCTGGCTGGTTCACAGTATTAATCACGGAGTGGTTTCCAGGAGTCCCCCTTTTCCTTCCCGCTGTCCTTAGATGAGCTGCCTGCCTTCTGCTCATCTTCTGGGTCTCAGCCTATACGTGGCTTCTGAGAAACCCACCCTCCCCCAACACAGAAGCCCCATTAGGTCCCGGCCCCTGTGCACTTGCAAAGCCCCTCTCCTTCTTGTGGCGGAGCGCTTATGCCATGTTTGTAATTGCTTCTCCTCTCTCTGCCCCGCTGGACTAGGAACCCTGTGAGGGCACAAGCTGTGTCTTTTTCCTTGTTGATTTTTTGGCATCGAGCCCAGGAACAGTGGACAAGCTTAATGAATGTTGGTTGAATGGGTGGATTAACTTTGGGCACTCGTTTAGAGTAACTCATGGGATAATAACCCACAGTCTTGCCCGAGCCCAGTTTCTGAGATATCAGTTGCTAAAGGATTTTCTTATTGAGCATTTCTTGCTGTTAGGTACTAAGAAAAACCTTGAAGATATCTGAATCTAAGTCTCTGCCCTTAGGAGTTCATAAACTAGTTGAGGGTATGAGATAACCCAGGGTATAGAGAGTGAAGAAAGCCATAGGAACTACAATAAAGCATTAGAAAAAGTGGTAGAATTGATAAGACTTAGGGATTGTTAACCTGGATTCCAGGGAGCACAGGATGCTACGTGAAAGGGCTTGACGTAGCGGTTTGAGAGCTCTCTGGGATCATGTGCACGGTGTCATACGCTTGTGTTTTCTCTTGGTGAGGGAGTCTAGAGCATTGATCAGACTCCCAAAGGGAGTTGCCTGACCCCAGCCAGAATTGTGGGGAACCATCTGCTCTAAGTGCTGTGAACATTTGTGATGAACTAAAGGTCCAAATAGGAAAGATGGAAATACAACACCGTGAATAGAAAAGACAAGACTTTTAAAAACAATTTTATGCTGGGGTAGCATTCCTTAAAATAGTGAAGGTAGAACTTAAGGAATTAAATCATAATTAAATGTTTGTGTTCAATGAAGGAAGCCATGGAAAAACCTACAGGACAAATCAAGAGAAAATATTGAAAATATTTATAATAGCTCACAAGAGAATTATACTGAGGATATATGTTTTTATTCTTGCTAATTAAGAAAGAGGAGTTTAAGTGGGCAAAAGATAAAGAGGGCATTTTCAGAAGCAGAAATCTGAATGGGTAATATGTTTTAAAAGAGATGTTTAGTCTCCTTATAGTATTCAGAGACATGACTATTAAAATAAGAGACACTACTCTATATCCACAAGGTTGGTTAAAAAAAATTAGAAAGTCAGGTAATAAGAAGTTATTAGTGAGGATGCATGAAAACATAAATTTGGGGGGATGTTCAGTAGAGAAAAGTACTAGAAACAACCCATCTGCCTGCTGGTAGGAAATGAGGAAATAAGACTTCGGTTTCTGCTTCTAATAGAGTACTATGTAGCAGTCGGGGGGAGCGAAAACCCACAGCAGCACTGGCCAATAGAAATTTAAGGTAATATTTTAAGCTTTTGGTAGCCACATTAAAAAAGTCCGGAGAAATAGGTGAAATTAATTTTAATGTTATATTTTATTCAAGCCAGTATATCCAAAGAACTATCATTTTAACATATCAATACAAAAATTATTAATGATATAGTTTACATTCCTTTTTTTGTTCTGAGTCATCAAACTCTGGTATATGTTTCACACTTAGAGCACATCTCACACAGATGCTAAATTTTCATTTGAAATACTTGATCCTCATTTACATATTTAGATTTCAGAAAAGGTACAGCTGAAAAAGGAGATTTACATACTCAAGGTGTTCCAAAAATACTTAAAATTGGTCTAATAATTGAATCAAATGCCAGTTTTTTTCATTTAAGTTAATTAAAGTTTAATTAAGAATTCAGTTCCTCATTTGCCTGAGCCACATTTCACATGCTCAGCAGCTGAGATTCCCTGGTGGTCCGGTGGCTTAGATTCAGATGCTCAGCGCGCACACGCGAGTCATGGCTGCTGGACCGGACAGCACAGATGGAGAGCCACACGCAACCACAGAGGTGTGTTCATAATATAACGATGGAAAAAATAGCAAGAACAAGATTTATAGTAAAACACCACCTAAATAAATTGAACATATAAAAAAGAAATACATTGGCTATTTTTTGCAATAACGTATATATATATATATATATATATATATATATATACACACACACACACACACACACACATACATACATATATATGTGTGTGTGTGTATATAGTGAAATATATGGAAAATATTTGGAAAGAATACACCTGTATCTGTAGAGTGAGATAGCATGAGATCAAGAACGAAGGGATCAAAAGGGAAAACTCAGTGACATTCAGGAGAGCTCTGGACGGCTGTGCTTGGGTCAGGGAGCTTACCCGGCTCAGTGCGAAGCACCTAGAGCTAAAATAAAAAGCAATGAAGAGTACATCCAGACAATGGAATATCATTCAGCACTAAAAAGAAATGAGCTATCAAGACATGAAAATACACAGAGGAAACTTTAATGCATATTACTAAGTGAAAGAAACCTATGTGAGGAGGCTACATATTGTGTGATTCTGACTATATGAAATTTTGTAAAACTATAGAGACAACAAAAAGATCAGTGGTTGTCTGGGATTAGGAGGAGATGAATAAGTAGAAAAGAGAGGATGTTTAGGGCAGTAAAAATACTTTGTATTATACCATAGCAATGGATATATGTTGTTATACATTTATCCAAACCCATAGAATGTACAAAACTAAGAGGTAGCCCGAAAGTAAACTGTGGAGTTTGGATGATTATGATGTGTCACCTTGGATCATCCTTGCTAATAAATGTACCGCTCTGGTGAGTGATATTGATAACAGGGAGGCTATTCCTGTGTGGGGGGAGGGGCTATGTGAGAAATTTCTGAGTCTTCCTCTCCATTTGTTGTCAACCTAAAACTGCTCTCAAAAAGTAAGGTTTTCAAATATAGAGATTTGAAAGAAAAAATGTGAATTAACTCTCCTCAAACTGACAAAATTTGGAATCGTAATGTAGAATTATGGTTTCATGATCACATTTTCAAATGCCCAAGTTGAAGTTCCTTCTAAACAGAAACTGAGTCATGTTGGCAACCCCCAAGCACAGGTAATGTCACCAAAGGACATTACTATGAAAAAAACCAGAGGACGTTTTCTCAAAGGCCCTTCATTCTCCTGATAAACATAGTTTCTAAACATTATGTTCTCAGAACCTGTTATATGTAGGAAATCCAAAATGAGGCCCTATATTTAAGCCCTCACAAGCCAGAGGACAGGACTTCCATTCCCTTGCTTTTATGTTTCGTGGAGTGTTATTATAACGTGCATACTGTTAAGGGCTAAATTGTGTTCCCTCAAAATTCATGTTGAATTTCTAATCTTCAGTGTATCAGAAAATGACCATGTTCAAAGATAAGGCATTTAAATAGGTAATTAAGTTAAAATGAGGCCCTTAGAATGGGTCCTAGCCCAATCTGACTGGTGTCCTTATAAGAAGAGGAAATTAGGACAGACACGGAGACACCAGGGAGGATCTCAGCCAGAGGGAAGGCCATCTGCAAGCCGAGAAGAGAGGCCTCAGGAGAAACTAACATGCCTACACCTTGATCTTGGACTTCTAGTCTCTCAAACTGTGAGGAAATAAATTTCCATAATTTAAGCCATCCTGTTTGTGACATTTTGTTATGGCAACCAGAGGAAATGAACATACCTATATTTAAAATATAATAAATTAATTGCTTGAGGAAGTATAGCATTAAGAGCAGAAACCGTGGAGTCAGATAGAATTGGTCTTAATTCCAGTGTGCAGGTTACTAGCTCTGGGACTCTTAGCATGTTACTTTCTCACCATGAAGCAGCAATAGTAATTGTACCCACCTCATAGGATTATTGGATGATTAATTGAGTGACTGGAAATAATTGCTGTATAAATGTTAGCTATTATTATGGTCATTATGATTGGATATTGTGCTCCAGTTGTCACAGTTTCACTGCTCACATATAGCACATTCAACCCAAGAACGAGGGAGACTTAACATTTCAGTTCATTCCATGCATAGTCTTAAGAATCATAAACACAGAGGTCATTTTGCGGACTGATTTCCGCTTTCCCCGTTACCTGCAGTGGTTCAGTCTCCAAAAGCTTACCTTTGAATTAACTACTGGAGTTCTGAAACTGAACATGATACATTTTGAGTTGTTTTAGGAATTAACATGGTCAGTGTAGACATATGTAGTTAAAATGGACATTTGGGGGCAGGGAGAAACCAACCTCAGTAGTTAGAGGCACAAGAATAAACGACCGCCTCTCTAGCTTTATGTGCAACCCGCCTCAGGAAGCCTCGGGAAGAACCCGCAGTATCACAACATGGATGCTGTTTTGTCATCTCTATAATATTGTTTCCCCTCTGCAGTGAATTGAGGACAGAATTAGCCTTCACCAGTCTCAGGGCAGTCTGCCGTTCACCCATTGTTCTGGTTTGTGGAACATTACTGTAATATTTCTGCATTTGGAAATACAACAAATTCTTGGCAACATGTCATTATGTGAGTGCAATCTCTTCAATGTACTTAAGTTGGTTACCTTCACATGTCAAGCTCTAGAAGGTAAAATTGGGCACTTAATATTCACTGGATATGCTGAGAATATACCTGTTTATATGCTCAATTTCCTAAAATCACATAACCTTTTGTTATCTTGTAATACATAAAAGGGATGGTTGGACCTGAGAAAGCTGTTACTGTGTCAGATAAGCAAGTCACCAAGTTCCATTCAAAGTACTATACCCTACGTGGCAATATGCCTTGGAGTGGAAACTTGCATCAGAAAGACTGGTGCGAGCTCTTTACATATTTATCAAGAACATTTCTAATTAAAAAAAAGAAAACATCTCAGAGACTGTGTTTTAGGGCTCCACAGTTCTACTACCTGTTAAACATGACTGGCTTTGTTTGGTGATTTCCTGTCTTTTTCATTCCCTCCTTCCTGTTTTGTTTCCCTATATGGGGTACTTTTCCTTCAAGGGTCCTTTCTCAGCCAGAGGCTAGCTCTGTTTGTCTTTTTTATTGTCACCCTAAATTTGTGAACCAGTCCTAGTGTCCGTGGAAATGGAGAACTCATGTGATTGCCCGGAGGCGGTCATATATGCTTTAGACAGGTGCTGCACAAACCTTTGCGGTCAGCTTGCTGTGCCCTCTCCAATTCCAGCTTGTAAACACGGATGGCAGGCCGGCCTTGCAGATGCTGCCAGGTGCTGATAATTTCACTGACAGACACAGCTGGCTTGATGGGTGTTCTGTTAGAAATCCATCTGTTTATCGAACATGCTATGTTTGCCTAAAGTCAGCTTTTGAGTCTGCAGAATGGTCAAAGTGCCATGTATAAAATGGAAATAGCTTTTTAAAAAGGGCATTGGGGACTGGTAAATGAAACATATGAAAGCACTGAAAAACAATTTTATTAAATGGTTCTGTTGTGTTACTTATTCTTAATTTACACAAATGACCCCATGCCTGTCAATGCATGTCTAGAATTAATTCATATGCGAAGTATTAGATGAGAAACATAAGATAAATCCATACCTCTGGAAATACAAGCTTGTTGTTATTAATGATGGAAGAAAAGGATTTTAGAAGGACATAGGGTTCAATTATAACCCAAAATCAGAGTTCCCAGTAGAAATACACAGAGTCTTCAGCCTCCCCCTCCTGCCGGAGCTCCAGAGGCACAGAGCCAGCCCCTTGCTGGTGATGTCTGTTTAGGCGAACTTCCTGTGCCTTCCCAGCCCCGCTCTCCTCCAGAGGCGCTTCTTCTCACCCATTCTCTATCTCGGTTTTTCAAGAAACTTGGAACTCACCCATGTCCTCCCTCTCCTTCATCCCCACATTTAGTAATACAGCAAATCCTTTCAGTTTTGCCTCATAACTATTCTTCGAATATGTTCACATCTTTCCACCTGCAAGACACATATCTCTCTGGAAGGAAGGATGAGAGGAGAGGGGAGAGAGTTACTTTTCCTTCATTTCTTTAAAAGTTTTTTTTTTTTAATTGCAAGAAAAAAATGACATAAATTTTATCGTCTTAACCATTTTTAAGTGTAATATTCAGTAGTGTTAAGTAGATTTACATTGTTCGACAGATCTTAAGAACTTACTCATCTGGCAAAACTGAGACTCTGTATCCATTAAACAACAATCCCCATCTTTCTTTCTCCCTTCCTTTCCCTTCCGTTCCCTTCCATTCTTTTCGTTTTGCTCCCTCCCTCCCTTCCTTCCTTCCTTTGCAATGGCCAATGAGGACAAGCAATAGAGGGTAGATAACACTTTGTGTCAAACCAATATTAATCTATTAGAGTTTGCTTGTTTTGACATTCCTAAATGATAAGTTTTAAGTGAGATCATTTGGCTGTGACTCTGGTCTTATAAGCTCACAGTATTCATAGGGTTTGGCCTGGGGACTTGTCCCAGTATTTTTATCAGGTATTGAAATTCACACAAACCGAAAAGAAAAAAAGATGACCTAAGATAAGCACTTTTGTTTGTTTTTGCCAATTTATTGTTTAGAAGAGAGCTTGTTGTAATGGAATAAGATATAGGATCTGTATCTGAATCTCATTATCATCATTTGTTTAAGTGCGATCATTTGCCAGCAAAACCCTGCATCATGTGAACTCAGTTTTTATCTGGTAGATCAATTTCTATGACTTTCTTTTCTTTTCCCTCCTTCTCCACTTCTCCCTCCTTCCCTTCCTCTTCTTCCATCATTGTTGAGACACTTAATCAAGACTCACTGGCCATGGAGAAGGCAAGAGGGATAACATTTGTTGTGCAATGTTGTGAGGGAGCTGGGCACACATATTGAAAAAGTCATTGAATGATGTTCCAGAGGTTTCTGCATATATTTGCAGTGCCATCTTCTACTTGGAGGTTTAGAGACATTGTCTCAAAACTTTCTGTGATGCTAGTGTGCAAAGGTTAATTGAGATATTAAAACATTTAAGTGTAATTCATAAAAGGCAGCCATTTATCAAAACATTTATTCTGTTATAATTAAAGATCTGTCAAATCCTCTACCTTCTTGAGTAGACCCACATTTTCATGATTTTAGGGGTTTTCTTGGCTGTAAGATTTCCTCTGGGCTACAAGCAGCAAATGTAATCTGTTTGGGAATAAACTTTTTAACAGAAGTCAAAGGAAAAAAATCAATTTAGCTGGTTTTGAGTTACAACAGATAAAAGAAACATTGAAAGTATTGGATTTGGGGTAAGTACATTTGCCTCACAGTTTGAGGGTTGAGTGGGTGTTAAAATATCACTTACCACATTGGCCAATCATCCGGATTAGTGTTGTGCTATCTCGAAGCTGTACAGGCAACCAGGTGATTAAGTGGGCTGTGCATGTCTGATGTTTCATGTAAAGAGCCGTTAGGCTTTTCAAAACATCAAATACTAATCAGTTGGCTCAGGCTTTTTTTATAGAACGTGTTATGTCACATGTGTGGACATGAGGAAAAGCCACAAGTTTTTTCAAATGAGGGTAAGGTGTATTGCTAAATGATTGGCGTTAGTCATAGCTTTTGGGGGTGAAAATAGATATTTCATTTGTTCATACACAAAACGCACAAAGCACAATATCGGACAGTTGACAGAAGTTCTGATGTTGAACGAGGCGCTATCGCATAAGGCTTACGAAGGTGGGGTTTTGTTCAGGCATCCTGTGTTCATACTTTACCTTCACCAAGTATTAGCTGATGGCTTTAGGAAAATAGTCTCACTCAAGCCTCCGGTTTCTCTTCTGTAAGATGGATCTAATACTAACAGTCTCATCTCGTGAAAAATAGCATTAAATTTTGTATAAATGCCTGGCACTCTGCCAGAAAGGAACTATTGGGAAAAAAAAATGGATGCTATTATCATTTTTCCTATTATCAGCTAGAAAAGAAGATGGGTAGTTTTCCTTTATTGCTTGTTTACATACAATTCTATTAAAATGATTATCATGGGTTTAATATCCCAAGGAGATGGGTGAGAGCAGACCAGGCACTTCTATGCTAACTTAAATTTCGGGCTGATAAGTTAGATGCCTTATCTATCCAGCCTCCTGGTATTGCTGATGCTCCTTTTAACTGAGGTCAGGGAGAAGGAAACAGAAGCTCAAATGCTACCCGACTGGAAAATTGGTGCTCTAGCCCATCCATATTTCTACAGGATGGAGGGGCTGCCATAAAGAGAAGATAGGTTCAGGAGCACAGATAGTGCATTTTGCTTCTCCCTGTTCCCCCACTGCATAGCATAGTGCCAAGCACAGAATAAATTCTTAATCAAGGCAACAAACAGAAATGTATGGTGATAGGATCTTTTCTCATTGACAAATTACTTTTTAAAAGTCGCAACATTTTTGTTGGTCCCTGTTGTGAGTTGAATTGTGTCCCCTCCAAAAAACAAAAAATAGTAAGTTGGAATCATAATCTCTAGTATCTCAGAAATGGACCCTATTTGAAAATATGGTCTTTACAGAAGGAATCGAGTTAAAATGAGGTCATTGGGGTTGGTCGTAATCCCTTATGATTGGTGTCCTTATTAGGAGGGAAATTTGAATGCAGAGGCAGATATACAAAAGGAAGGAGAGGGGAAAAGACACAGGGTGAAGGCCAAGGTTAGATCCTTTCCTCACAGCCCTCAGAAGGAACCCACCCTGCCAACACTCTGATTTTGGATTTCTAGCCACAAAACTGTGAGATGTTAAAGTTCTGTTGCTTAAGCCATCAAATTTGTGGTGCTTTGTTGTGGTAGTTCTAGCAACCTAATACCATCCCACAAAGGATGTCTTGAGACAAGGACTATTGAAGAAAGGGAAAAAGTAAGATACTTGGGGTTACACTTTCTGTTCAAGATGTTGGTTCACTGTAGGTCTCTTTGGAGCAGTGACTGCAGTGCTCAACAACTGAGGATAGGGAGTTGCTCCTGAAAAATTCTGAATGCATTCTCCTGGGGAATTGATTAAACACAAAGAGTTCAGAGTAAACCTTGGAGAAGTATCTTGCAGCCATCGGCGTGGAGCCTGTGTATACACATCTGCGTGTAAGAAGGCTGGCAGAAACAGGCATTCCTCTGAGAGGCTTGTGGAAAGTGGCCATAATTACAGAGCATGTTAACAAGAAATGCTACTTTTCTCAAATGCTCTAAAATACGGGTTTTTCCAAAGAGCTAAATAAAATATTTCTCAGCAATGGGAATAAGAATTAGGAAGAAGACGAATGAAATATTTATAGAAAAACGATTTTGAATATGTTTTTGGTTAAGAATGACTGAACCTCATTTCTTGATCTGTCTTTCTGTCAACCTTTGTCCCAAACACATGCATCGCGGAAAGGTTAAGAGACCATTTCAGATACTAATTAATAAAACTGCTCACTAATTGGCAAAATAATGACAGAAAACAAGGAAAGTCCAAGTTTCCTTTCTGGGTGTCCTGACTGGTGCTTAGTTGGTGTCGTCTCCCCCATGACAGCTGTATGAGCCTTTCTTTTTCTCTCTTACTCTCGTCCTTGCTGGGTTGACAGAGTGGGTCTCATAGGCTGACTGAGGTGCCAGAATTAATAGACACCATAAAGCAAGGCAAGTTCTAATCCAGTGTCTTGCCTTACCTTGTCATTGGCCTCAAGGTAGATAGGTAGATAGGTCTGTAGCTAATTAGGGTTTCTTTGAGAGGCTTGATCCCATTACCAGGGCAATGATTACTGTTTGGGGAAGTACTATACTTTGATGGTTGCCTGAAGTGCAAATTTGTAGTGTCTGAAGAAAATCATTGGCCCAAAAGGGGGAAAACAAAAGAGGCAAAATAAATGGAGACTCAAAGTACTTTTGAACTGGCTTTTCTTGCCTCCTCAAAGCTCCTCATTAAGTCTGTGAATGGTCCTGACACCTTAAGAGGCTCCCTGCGTGGTCAGGCCCCACAGAGCATTGGATCCGCAGTCTTTTTCTGGAAGTTTATCCTGGGTATCAGAGCGGAAGGGCTCATGGTTTGGAAGTGGGCATGTAAAAGTATCCCATGTATAGGTTTTTCTTACTTTGTGATTTAAGTTTAAATGCAGCAGGATTTCAGAGAAATCCTTCAGGGTTGCATTTTAGATACACATTTGCTACTCCCAGTTAGTCTTCTTTGTAACCCGTTCTGCATTCCAGCTTGTAGGAGAGCAGTGGGCTTGATATTGTGAATTCCAAACACATTTTGAGGCTCTAGGATCATTCATTCTCTACCTAGAGTTGAATGCAAGAAGCATACCTCAGATACTTAAGGTTACCTGAAAGAAAATTCAGTCTTTACTTGAATCGCTGAGACTGGGAGCTCACTGGTTTCCCTCTGCCATATTTCTTTACTTCCCAACATTTTGGTGCCCTGGAGCAGTTCTGGGCGTTCAGACATCAACTCCTCAATCTCTCCCTTTGGCTCTGGCCCAGCACAGCTTTCCTTCCTCTTTGTTGCCTCTCCCCCAGCCCTGAATTTTTATAAGAAGCTTAGCTTTCTAGTTCTTTTTTTTTTGATCTCGTCTCTCTGAACCAGTGTCACAATTTTGAAGAACAAGAGATTCAGAAACCAGGATTGGGAGACTAGGAGGCAGAGGGTTATTTTGAAGAGAAACAGGAGAGAGTCACATGTGAATGAACCCTAGTCTGTTTCACTCATACTAATTATAATTTCAGTATGCTATAAAGAAAGGAAAGTCAAGAAAGAAGGCAGTTAGCATTTATTAGGTGTCTCCAGTTGTTCAAACACAAACTTTGGTAGATATATCTCTTTATTTCATCTTATAGACTGTTGATGGTTGCAGGTACACATTTGTTTGGGAATTGTTTTATTATGGTAGTCATTTTTACTTAGCATTGTATTTTCATCCTGCACCATGCTTGTCATAAATTCAGTTCTCCCTAAATATTTACTGGGTGAATTAATGAATGGAGCAGTGACTCTCAGGGAGAATTTGTGAACTTGCATAATCTCTTCCACTTCACAGATGAGGATATTTATATTCCGAGAGGCTAAATACTTTGTCAACATTAAGACTGCTCAGAAGTGGTTGTGACTCAATATATTTAGTTCAAAGATCTCACACTACTCAGCACTGCCTGGGACAGTCTTCCTCATCATTTGCCCATTGTCAGACACCTGAATTCACTAAGCAAATACTTGTTAAGGCTATCTTTTGCTTTTGTTGATACTGAAATATTCCTATTGTAACTACATGGTTGGAATACAAGACTAGTTAGAAGTGAGGTATTTGGTGCAACTTTATGTACAGAACATCTTGGCTTAGTGATAACCCAGCCCATATCTGCGTCCTGTTTAGCTATTGCTTTGAGTATCATTCTCCAGTGACTCTCACTGCATTACCTCAGTTTGTGGAAACTTGAGGCATTAGACCCATTGAAACTAATGTTACACCCATTTGCTGTTTAACATGATCTTGTGCCAAAGCCCAGGGAATAATACTGAGAAAAATGAAGTCTCTCAGATGAAGGAAGCGAGGAGCTCAGAGGCCTTGCCCTACCTCATCAGATTCTCAGTCTAAGACTTGTCAGAACAGAGTTTAATATCTAACTGACCTAGATGACTATAGCAAAGGAAACCAGGTCACCAAGGAGATCTAGGAATGTTGAGAAATTAGGCCAGAGTATTTTATCCTATACCTTTAAGAGCCACTGAACAACCAAAAAAGCAACAGCAAGCCCTTACCAACCCTTTACTCTATGTCAGCGTGTGTCAGGCACAGCGCTGAGAGCTTTACAGCCAGGGCGTCCTCAGCACATCTCTGCAACAACTCAGTGACAGAGGTGCTGTTATTATCCCCACTCTGAAGATGGTGAAACTGAGACACAAAGTAATTATCCTGCACAACTAATGCTGCAGAGCCAGACAGCAGGGGCCGGGGGCAGGTGGCTAAAGCCCAGGGCCACACGCTCTTAATCCCTATTTTTCTTCCCCACCCACTACCTCTTGGCGTCCCATGTAAAAGCATGAATTCTCTCTCGTTAACTTAAATAACTAGTCCAATTCTTTCAGTCCATATGGTGGTTCCCAGAATTGACACACATTGATGTAGACCCATTGTGAGGTGCTCCGGGGGCCAGGTGGCATTGCCCAGGGTTCTGTTAGTCATAGACCAGTGGCCACTCTACCTCTGCTCTCTTTCTAAACAGCTCGTGGTAGCCTTATACCTACCTGCTCATGGTATGAAGTCATGGTTAAGAGCCTCTGCCCCAGATCGTCTCACCCACAGAGAACATGATGTAACATTTTGCTGCATTCATATATCAGGCCTTCCCTATAGGTGGAGAGAATAGTGCAGTATCTGCTTCCATTTAGAGGCTCTTCGAGATAGTACAAGTTTTCCAAAATATCCTAAAGAAGAGTTTTCAAAGCTATATTTGTTGTAGTTGTCAGCCCTTAGCTTCCTTACGCAATTAACCCCTCTCTTCGTAGGAGCTACACTTTTCTCCTTTTCTCTCTGTGTTCCTGTTTCTGTTTCCTTTTCAGGCTGCTTCTCCTCAAACTACCACCCCCCCCCCAAAAAAAAAAAAGTGTGAGCTTCTCCTAGGTATCCTAAATTCCCTTCGCTACTTATTGCTAACCCAGTGAACACGCTTGCTCTTCTGTGGCCACCACACAGCTGGCTAAATGTTGGAATCTGTGACCTAAGCTGGCAGAGACTTTTTGTCTCACTCACTCGTTGAGTGCCTGGAGTAACATTTGGCTCACTGTATCTATGTGGCAATTATTTGTTAGACAAATTGTCAGTCTGTCATGAATTGATTCATCTTTGGAGCTTTTTAATTTTCTGCTGAAGGTTTCTTCTAGTAAGACCCCCAAAGGGAGCCAATACCCCAGGGAAGAATAGCAAGCACCTCTCTACCCTGAAATTATCAGGGTTAAGTGTTCACTATGAAGCATTGTGTCTTCGTTAAAGATACTGATATTCTAGAGAAAGTGACAAAGTGTTTAAATTATAATTGAAGTTTAGATCTTATCGTTTTACTTTCCATACACATGCTAGCCAGGTCAATATGTTGGAAGACGGAGTCTCTGATCATGTCTGGTTTTTTAAGTTAACAAATGTTTATTGTTCCCGATTAAATCGGTAAGCCTGAAGCAGACATTGGAATTTGGCTATTATTCTTCCCTTGTGGGTTATATTGCTAATTACTTTTCCAAATGTAGGTGACCTACGTAGCTAAACATGGCAGATTGGATTTTCCAGAGTTATGGGCCCTTCAAAGTCTGTCCTTCCCTAGATGTTCTTGTTGCAGCGTGATGATGACGCTCTTCATCATGAAGTGAAGTGTATGTCCCCTCCGCTTGAATCTGGGTGGGCCTTTGTGAGTGTCTTGCCCAGTAGAATGTGGCAGTGTGAGGCTGGGTGAGTTTTAAGGCTAGGTCCTTAAAGATCTTGGGCTTGGCTTGGTTCTTTCTCTCTGTTGGGACATAATTTTGGCAATCCTGAAACAACATGTGAGAAATCTGACCACCCTGAAGCCACTATTGCTGGCCGGACCATGAAGGAGTAACACATAAAGCTAGAGAAGGGTGCCCTGTTAGAGTCTTCCTAACTCAGGTTCCAGTCATGTATCTAAAGAAACCTTCAGTGTGACTTTAGCCCCAACCTCAGGTGAGATCCAGAGATAGAACCTCTGGTAGAAAGGCCCCAAAACACTTGATCTCCAGAAACCATGAGCAGTAATAAATGATGACTGTCATTTAAGTCACTGAGTTGCGGGGTATTTTGTGACACAGCATTTGATAACTAAAACTATAGACACTATGTGTGTTTAGATTTTGTATAGAAATTTGATGGTTGTTCAATTTTAACTTTGTAATTTTTGTTCCATACCATGGTAGCTATTCCTCAATGAATACTAATTTTCTTTTCATATTGCTTTCTTCTGTTCTGTTGGAACATTCTACTACAAATTCTTTATCAGCAGTAAGTGACTTTTTCAGCTAAAACATGTACCCCTTTCATTTTTTACTAAAATTTCTCCCTTAGGATAGTTTGTCTTTCTAGGTGGTTAATGTCTTGCACCTTAATGAAGGCACAAGTTATAAAAACAACTATTGAACTGTCATGTATTTAATGAATATTGAGACAGTTTTAAAATTGAAGAAAAATGTACTAACATTTTCATATCTGAAAATATTATTTATGGGTACTTTTTTATTTTGACAAATTTCCAGAGAATGTTTATATTTGAAGTAGGTGTTATCAGAGTCTTAGAAAAATATACAATATTATTTATAATAAAGTAGGTTTGGCAGATTCTGTTTGAATTATAGCGGCGTTAACATTTGTAAATAGTCACATTTTATTCCCACTGTATTTTGTTGAATTAGGTAAGAAAGATTTGATTCAGATCAATAACTATGGCACATAAAATAATAAACCCTCTCAAAAATGTAAGAATATAAATTATTTGTGCTTGTGGAAGCGGTGAAAAACTGAATATAAAATTTTAAAATATTATAGCTTGAAAACCTAATAATCTATAAGCTATTAAAATATAAAATAGGCAAGAAATCATTACTCTAAAATTTAATAAGATTGCAAGGTGTTTGGGTGATTTTTCTTTCTCAGTATAGAAGCAGCTCTGGGTACAATTTTAAGGCTTACTTAATCTTGAGTGAGCTAAATGGACTAAATGACTATCTGTATTGTTTATAAACTCTGGTAGGACTTCC